>CM059425.1:260240912-260513412 GCA_030390025.1 Squalus acanthias
GTGTGTGTGTCTGTGTGTGTGTGTGTGTGTCTGTGTGTGTGAGTGTGTGTGTCTGTGTGTGAGTGTGTGTGAGTGTGTGCGTGTGTGTTTGTGCGTGTGTGAGTGTGTGTGTGTGTGTGTGAGGTTGTGTGTGTGTGTGTGTGAGGTTGTGTGTGTCTGTGTGTGTGTGTGTGTGTGTGTCTGGGTGAGTGTGTGTGTGTGTGAGTTTGTGTGTGTCTGTGTGTGTCTGGGTGTGTGTGTGTGTGTGTGTGTCTGGGTGAGTATGTGTGTGTGAGTTTGTGTGTGTCTGGGTGTGTCTGCATGTGTGTGAGTGTGAGTGTGTGTGTGTGTATGTGCGTGTGTGTGTGTGTCTGGGTGAGTGTGTGTGTGTGAGTTTGTGTGTGTGTGTGTGTGTCTGGGTGTGTGTGTGTGTGTGTGTGTGTGTGTCTGGGTGTGTGTGTGTGTGTGAGGAGAGGATTGGTCACTCGAAATGGAGAGCGAAGAAATTGACTCAGAGACTCAGGTCCTGAATTTAAACAAGGGGAATTATGATGCCATTAGACGGGAACTGAGTAGGTCTGATTGGACAACGTTCCTGGGAGGACTGGAGGTAGATAAACAATGGCAAGCATTTAAAGATAGAATGACAAAATTGCAAAAATTGTTTATACCAATCTGGCATAAAAGGAAATCTAAAAAGGTGACTCAACCGTGGATAACAGGGGAAATTAGAGACAGCATAAAATCCAAAGATAGGGCGTATAAAATAGCCAAAAAACGCGCCAGAGCGGAAGATTGGGAACAGTTTAAGATAGAGCAAAGGAGGGCAAAGGGCTTAATCAAGAAGGGCAAAATAGCTTACGAAAGCAAGCTGGCGGAAAATATAAAAACTAACTCCAAAAGCTTTTATAAGTATATCAAGAGGAAAAGACTGGTGAAAACCAAAGTTGGTCCATTGCAGTCAGATACGGGGGAATATATAATGGGAAATAAGGAAATGGCAGACCAACTAAATGCATACTTTGGGTCAGTCTTTACGAAGGAAGACACAAAAAACCTCCCTGGGATATCGGGAAAAATAGGGACATTGGCAAAGGAGGAACTGACGCAAATCAATATCTCTAAGGATATGGTGTTAAGGAAGCTAAAGGGATTGAAGGCGGACAAATCCCCAGGGCCTGATAACATGCATCCTAGGGTACTGAAGGAGGTGGCCCTAGAGATAGCGGATGCACTAAGCATGATTTTTCAGAATTCATTAGACTCGGGAACAGTGCCCATGGATTGGAGGGTAGCTAACGTTACCCCACTATTCAAAAAGGGGGGTAGGGAAAAAGCAGGTAATTACAGACCTGTAAGCCTTACATCAGTTGTGGGCAAAATGCTGGAGTCCATCATTAAAGATGAAATAGCCGAGCACTTAGCAAATGGGGACAGGATAGGACAGAGTCAACATGGATTTACAAAGGGTAAATCGTGCTTGACTAATCTATTGGAATTTTTTGAGGGAGTAACTGGTAAAATAGATGGGGGAGAGCCAGTAGATGTGGTGTACCTGGACTTCCAAAAGGCCTTCGATCAGGTCCCACATAAAAGATTAGCATGGAAAATTGAAGCTCATGGGATAAAGGGGAAAGTATTGACGTGGATAGAGAACTGGCTGTCAGATAGAAAACAGAGAGTTGGAATAAACGGCTCATTTTCTGAATGGCAGGCAGTAACAAGTGGGGTACCACAGGGATCTGTCCTGGGTCCCCAGCTGTTCACAATTTATATTAATGACCTGGATCAGGGAGTCGAATGCAGCATTTCCAAATTTGCAGACGACACTAAACTAGGAGGGGGGGTGGGCTCAGAGGAGGAGACCAGGAAGCTCCAGAGCGATTTGGACAGACTGGGTGATTGGGCGGATAAATGGCAGATGCACTATAATGTGGACAAGTGCGAAGTTATCCACCTTGGGTGCAGGAACGGGAGGGCAAATTATTATTTAAATGGCAATAAATTGGGAGAGGGGGAAGTACAGAGAGACCTGGGTGTTCTTGTACACCAGTCACTGAAGGCGAGCATGCAGGTGCAACAGGCGGTCAAGAAGGCAAACGGTATGCTGGCCTTCATAGCAAAAGGGTTGGAATACAGGAACAGGGATACCTTGCTGCAGCTGTACAGGGCACTGGTGAGACCACACCTCGAGTACTGTGTACAGTTTTGGTCGCCTCATCTGAGGAAAGATGTTCTTGCCATGGAGGGGGTGCAGCGGCGATTCACCAGGCTGATACCAGGAATGGCGGGATTGACCTATGAGGAGAGACTATGTAGTTTAGGGATGTACACACTGGAGTTTAGAAGATTGAGAGGGGACCTCATAGAAGTGTATAAAATTCTGACAGGTCTAGACAGATTAGATGCAGAAGGAATGTTTCCCTTGGCGGGTGAGAACAGAACTAGAGGACATAATTTAAGGATAAGGGCTAAACCATTTAGGACAGAAATGAGGGGGAATTTCTTCACTCAGAGAGTGGTGAACCTGTGGAACTCATTGCCACAGAGGGCAGTGTACGCCAGCTCATTAAATATATTTAAGAGGGAATTAGATATATTTCTACAGGCAAAAGGGGTTAAGGGTTACGGAGAGAAGGCGGGGACGGGATACTGAATTGAAGGATCAGCCATGATCTCATTAAATGGCGGAGCAGGCTCGAAGGGCCGGATGGCCTACTCCTGCTCCTATCTTCTATGTATCTATGTATGTAACTTCTGACACGGTTTGAAGATTACATATGAATCATGGCCACTTGTGTGAGGTAATGGAAGGCAATTGGTAGCCAGGATCGCCGATCTCAAGAAGAAGTCAACAGTTTTCAGAATGTAAGAGAAGGGGACATTTGTGAGAAATTAAATAAAAAGATAAAATTGCTCACTACACGTGTCAGAAGTACAGTAAAGAACCAGGAAATAAGCCATTTGACCTGTCGCAGCTTATTTCCCTTGCACCTTAACTCTCCCAGCCCAGTATCCAACTGCATTTTGAATGCCTCTGATGGTCATGTCTCTGTCACTTTAGCCAGCAGATTATTCCAAAGATTAGCCACCGTTTGAGTTAATGAAATATGTTCGAATATCTTATAAATGTCACTAATTTAAATTTATCTCTTCTGGTTGTAATGTCCTGACTTTTTTTTGAAGCATGATTTCCCCTCTGCATTATGTGTACTTTTGAAGTGTAGTCACTGTTGTAATGTAGGAAACGCGGCAGCCAATTTGCGCAGAGCAAGCTCCCACAAACAGCAATGTGATAATGCGCAGATCATCTGTTTTTGGTGATGTTGGTTGAGGGATGAATATTGACCCAGGATACCGGGGATAGCTCTCCTGCTCTTCTTCAGAATCGTGCCGTGGGATCTTTCATGTCCACCTGAGAGAGCAGGCGAACCCCCAACTAAGCTTGCATTTGTCATGTTAAAAAATCTGATGTCCTGGGAATATTTATGTTTCAACCAACATCAAACAGATGATCTGATCATGACCTCATTTTGATGTACGCAATTAAGATGCTGCCTTTCCTACATTTCAACAGTGACTATCTTCAAAAGTACTTCATTGGCTGTAAAGTACTTTAGGATGTCCTGAGGTCGTGAAAGGCGCTATCTAAATGCAAATTTTGTTTTTCTTTCTGAAATGGATGTGTACAGATTGGTGGGATGTGGGTAGTGATGTGGCCCAGGGACCAGTGCTGAGGTCATTTTGTTTTGCTTTCCATTTGCTTCCGACCCAATATCTTCTCCACAACAAAGACCGCCTACTTCCACCTCTATGACTTCGTCCATCTCCGCCCCTGCCTCAGCCCATCTGCTGCTGAAACCCTCAGCCATGCTTTTGTTACCTCCAGACTCGACGAGTCCAATGCTCTCCTGGCCAAACTCCCATCCCTCACTACCTACAAAGTTGAGCCCATCCAAAGCTCTGCTGCCCGTATCCTAGCTCGCACCGTATCTGATGTCCTGGTCCCCCAATCACACCTCTGCTCACTGGCCTACATTGCCTCCCCATCCACCAACCCCTCGATTTTAAAATTCTCATCTCGTGTTCAAATCCCTTTCTGGCCTTTCCCCTTCCTAACCTCTTCCAGAGCTACAATCCTCTGAGATCTCTGCATCCCTCTGGCTCTGGCCTCTTGTGCATGCCCCACTTCCTTCACCCCACCATTGGTGGCCGGGCCTTCAGCTGTCTAGCCCCTAAGCTCTTGAATTCCCTCCCAAAACCTCTCCCCCTCTCTCTTCTCCTTTAAGACGCCCCTTAAAAACCCACCTCTTTGACGAAGCTTTGGCCACCCCTCCTAATATCTCCTTATGTGGCTCGGTGTCGATTTTTGTCTGATTACGCTCCTGTGAAGCATCTGGGGACATTTTACTCTGTTAATGGAACGATATAAATGCAAGTTGTTGTTGTTATTTAAATGGATTTGGATGCAGGCGTGAGAGGAATAATATTGATGTTTGCTGATTATAACAAATTCAGGGGCATGGTAAGCTGTGAGGAAGAATGCAGCACAAGGTCGAAGGACATAAATAGGTTTGGTGGAGTGGGCAGGTTCAGTTTAAAGCACAAAATGTGAAGTTGCACATTTTTTGGAGGAACTAACAACACAATGGAAGGAAGTAAATGGTGAGATTCTTAAAATATCAGCGGTGCCTCGGTGGGCAGACGCTAGCCTCCACGTCAGAAGGTTGTGAGTTCAAGTCACACGCCAGAGATTTGAGTACTTAATCCGGTGCAGTTCCGCTGCGCTGTTGGAGGTGCCGTCGTTCGGATGAGACGTTAAACCGAGGCCCGGCCTGCCCTCAAGTGGATGGAAAAGATCCCGTGGCACTAGTTTGAAGAAGAGCAGGGGAGTTCTCCCCGGCGTCCTGGGCCAAGATCTATCCCTCAACCAACATCACCAAAACAGATTCTCTGGTCATTTATCTCATTACTGTTTGCGGGAGCTTGCTGTGCGCAAATTGCTGTGTATTTCCTAAATTACAACAGTGACTACACTACTAAAAAACTTCAAAGCATGTCGTGATGTCACGAAAGGCACTGTATAAATGCTGTATAAGTTCTTTATTTCCCTTTCTTAGAATGGATCAACAGAGGTATTTAAGAGTGCAGATGAGTAGACTTTTAAAAGTGGGAGTGGCATAAAGACAAACGAAACGGGAGGACTAAGATTCACTAGAATGAGTCTGGAACAAGAAAGGCTTCCAACAACTGGAGTTTTTCTCACTGGAATGGAGAAGATTAAGTGGGGACATAATCGAGGTTTTCAAAATTATGAAATGTTTTGAAAGGTTATATTCCACGATTGTCGAATTGGTAACAAAGGGCATAGACTGAGGTTCATGGCGAGAAGAATGAAGGGGGGGATTAGAAGGAGGGTTATTGGAACATGGAATGTTTTGCTGCAAGTGGCCACTGAGGCAGAGACTATAGCATCATTTAGAAGGGAATTGGATAAGTATTTGTGAAGGAAAGATATAAAAGGATAAGTGGAAAGGGCAGGGAAATAGGGGTAGAGTAGAAGGCTCCTGTTGAAGAGCTAGCATGGGTGCAATGGACTGAATGGCCTCCTTGTGATCAGTGAATGTTATGACCATGGGAAGACACAGAGGAAATGGCTCCTGAAGAGCA
This sequence comes from Squalus acanthias, assembly GCA_030390025.1. Taxonomy (NCBI): domain Eukaryota; kingdom Metazoa; phylum Chordata; class Chondrichthyes; order Squaliformes; family Squalidae; genus Squalus; species Squalus acanthias. The sequence goes on from CM059425.1 coordinate 260,246,562, forward strand.
GTTGGTGAGCAGTGTCTGAGAATGCTTATTGCACCCTCTGTTTTACAGAATCCCAGCCGGTTAGCCCAATATGGCTGGTAGTCATCGCTCTTCTGATGGCTCTAATGATCCTGATGGCCATCGCCTGCTTCATCTGGAGAAGTGGATTTTGTACAGGTACCGGCAAACATGCATTCACGTTTCTGGTGACCCTCACCCGAAAACCAGACCCTCTTTCGGTGTCACCCCTGGCTCAGTCGGTAGCACTCTTGCCTCTGAGTCAGAAGGTCGTGGGTTAAAGACGCACCGTGGCTGCAGATGTCACTAGCTTTCTGCAGAGTGGCCTGGAGCCTGCTGCTTTGAGGCTCCCTCCAACTCCAGAGACTTGAGCACAAAATCCAGGCTGACACTGAGGGAGTGCATCACTGCCGGTGGTGCCATCTTTCAGATGAGACGTTGAACTGAGGCCCCGTCTGCTCTCTCAGGTGAACGCAAAAGATCCCATGGCACTTTTCGCAGAAGGGCAGGGGCGTTCTCCCCGGTGTCCTGGCCAATATCACTAACCAACATCACTAAAACAGATTTATCTGGTCATTGTCACATTGCTGTTTGTGGGATCTTGCTGTGCGTAAATTGGCTGCCGCGTTTCCTACATTACAACAGTGACTACGCTTCAAAAGTGCTTCATTAGCTGTGAAGCGCTTTGGGACGTCCTGAGGTGGGGAAAGACGCTACAGAAATTCACGTTCTTTCTTTCTCTGTCAGACTCGGATTCACCTGTTGAGTGTTGCCAGATTTTCCAGTATTGCTGTTGCCCTCGGGTGCTGAGGATCACCTGGTGCCGAGGATGTGGAGGGAAAGTGGGGAAGTTCCTTTACGAGAGTGTAATTCCACCCTGTCCGGTTTTTCCCTCTCTGCGATCCGCTCCAGGCCATCCTTTATGCCCGGGGACTATGAGAAGTATCTGTCCTGGAATCTGAGACAGAGAGAGACAGATAAAGGCAGAGAAAGATATTCACTGAGATAGTGAGACCGAGGCCTTAAAATTAGACTGTGGGATAAGGCCATGTAAACGCGGAATTTGTTCATTCCCTTGTCTCCTTATAGTGGAGGCATTAACCCTTTTAATGTTCAGCATCGTTGCTGAAATAGTTAACGTTACTCTCAGCGGAATTTCAAGGCCACAGAGAGAGAGAGAAACTTAGATTAAGAGTGAGAAAGAAAGGCAGAGAAATAGAGCTCGAGAGACTGAGATAGAACGTGCAACAGACTTGGTGAGAGTGAGATATGTCCAGATTGTGAGAGCGCGTGTGAGTCACTGAGAGTCTCTCCACATCTGCTACTGTTATCAGCACAAGTAGGGAGAAGATGACCATCATTTTTCAATCCTCTCTGGCTTCAGGTGTGGTGCTGGAGAACTGGAGGACTGCTAATGTGGTACCCTTGTTTAAAAAGGGAGAAAAGGATAGACCAAGTAATTACAAGCCAGTCAGCCTAACCTCGGTGGTGGGAAAATTATTGGAAAGAATTCTTAAGGACAGGATAAATCTTCATTTAGAAAGACACAAATTAATCAAGGATAGTCAGCACGGATTTGTTAAGGGAAGGTCATGTCTGACAAACTTGATTGAATTTTTTGAGGAGGTAACAAGGAGGGTAGATGAGGGTGGTGCGTTTGATGTAGTGTATATGGACTTTAGCAAGGCTTTTGATAAGGTTCCACATGGCAGACTGGTCACGAAGTTAAAAGCCCATGGGATCCAGGGCAAAGTGTCAAGTTGGATTCAAAACTGGCTCGGAGACAGGAAGCAGAGGGTAATGGTTGATGGATGTTTTTGTGACTGGAAGGCTGTTTCCAGGGGGGTTCCGCAGGGCACAGTACTAGGTCCCTTGCTTTTTGTGGTACATATCAACGATCTAGACTTGAATATAGGGGGTATGATTAAGAAGTTTGCAGATGATACTAAAATCGGCTGTGTGGTTGATACTGAAGAACGAAGCTGTAGACTGCAGGAAGATATCAATAAATTTGTCAGGTGGGCAGAACAGTGGCAAATAGAATTCAATCCAGAGAAGTGTGAGGTAATGCATTTGGGGAAGGCTAACAAGGAAAGGGAATACACATTAAATGGTAGGACACTGAGTAGTGTAGAGGAACAAAGGGACCTTGGAGTGCATGTCCACAGATCCCTGAAGGTAGCAGGCCAAGTAGATAAGGTGATTAAGAAGGCATACGGAATGCTTGCCTTTATTAGCCGTGGCATAGAATACAAGAGCAGGGAGGTTAAGCTTCAACTGTATAAAACACTAGTTAGGCCTCAGCTAGAGTACTGCGTGTAGTTCTGGTCACCACATTACAGGAAAGATGTGATTGCACGAGAGAGGGTACAGAGGAGATTTACAAGGATGTTGCGGGAGTAGAGAATCTTAGCTATGAGGAAAGACTGGATAGGCTGGGTTTGTTTTCTTTGGAACAGAGGAGGCTGAGGGGAGACCTTATTGAGGTGTATAAAATTATGAGAGGCCTAGATAAAGTGGATAGAAAGGACCTATTTCCCTTAGCAGAGGGGTCAAAAACCAGGGGGCACAGATTTAAAGTAATTGGGGGAAGGTTTAGAGGGGTTTTGAGGGGAAATTTCTTCACCCAGAGGTTTGTGGGGGTCTGGAACTCACTGCCTGAAAGGGTGGTAGAGGCAGGAACCCTAACCACATTTAAAAAGTACTTGGATGTGCACTTGGGATGCTGTAACCTGCAGGACTACGGACCAAGAGCTGGGAAGTAGGATTAGGCTGGATAGCTCTTTGTTGGCCGGCGCGGACACGATGGGCCGAAATGGCCTCCTTCCGTGCTGGTACTTTCTATGATTCTATGATTCTAAGAAATCTGTTCCCACCTCTTCTATCCACCAACAATTGGAGGGGGGACTTTAATCAGACCCGCCCACTGGCAACCAGGCTCAGTGTCCAAATACAACTTGTATTTATATAGCACCTTCAACAACAACAACAACTTGTATTTATATAGCACCTTCAACAACAACAACAACTTGTATTTATATAGTCATAGTCAAAGGGGGAGAAATTCGGTTGATTAGCGCCTCCTGTTAGCACCCTAAGAGGGCGATAATGGGGTGCAAAGCAACTAGCGCCCTGGTGCGGCGATGCTTGCGTCGCTCGCAAAATTGACCAGACATTTTGCGGTCGCGCTAAACACTACCGCCATGATCACCTGCGCCGGCAGATTGTGACGTCAGTCGAGCGTGCAACACCCCGGTAGCGCCCGGACTGGATATTGAGTCGCGCCCCCTGCCTTACCGCCTGCCGCTAGCAACGTCAGGTAGAGGGGAGCGTTTTGCAGTCGGGAAGGGGCTGGGGGAGCGCTATTTAAAGGCGGCCGCTTCCTGCCTTTTTTTGTGGACGACATTTTTGCACCACGCATTCTGAGAGAGAGAGAGAGATTCTGGAGAGATTCAACGCTGTGTTGAGGAGTTTTGGGTACTGAGCAGCACTTTGCAGGTTCATTTTGATTTGACCTTCCTTGCATCGATTTAGAAGAGACTTTGGGGCTGCACTCTGAGCTCTTTCCCTGGGTCTCTCCATTCTTCTTTCTAGCAGAATTGATGTACAGGTCTCTCCAGGCCGAGATTCAAGGCTGCAATGAGCAGGGTGTGGATGGAGAGCAAGATCAACCCTCCCTTTTAAGAAATGGCCGGCGCCAGTGTGTCTGTGTTCCATTGCTAACTGATATCATATGAGCTTCGCCAGTGCTCTGAGTTAGCGCCTCGCTCCTCGGCCTTTGCGCCTTAAGACAGGTGTGTAGCGCCTGATTTAGCGCTCCAATCACCTCCAGGAGCGATAGAAGCCAAGTTTGCAGTCGGAGGCGATAATTAGCGCCAGGCGCTAAACTTTGCGCCCAGCCGATAATTGCGCTCAAACGGGGCGATATCGAATTTCTCCCCCATAGAGTCATAACGGCACAGAAGGAGGCCATTCGACCCATCGAGTCCGTGCCAGCTATATGTAGAGAAATCCAGTCAGTCTCATTCCCCCGCTCTATCCCTGTAGCCCTGCAAGTTTATTTCCCTCAAGTGCCTATCCAGTCTCCCCTTGAAAACATTGAGGGGTAGAAATTAGGTCGCGCCCCATTTGGGGCGCAAATATCGTCCGCGCGCAAATATTAGCGCCTGGCGCTAATTATCGGCACTGACAGGAAACTTCACTTTTACCGCCCCGGGAGGTGAGTGGAGCGCTAAATTAGGCGCTGCACACCTCTCTTAAGGCGCAAAGGCCTAGGAGTGAGGCGCTAACTCAGCGCACGAGCGCAGCGCAGCTGCTGCCAGTTAGCGAGGGAACACAGACACACTGGCGCCGGACACTTCTTAAAGCGGGGGGGGCCACTTGCTCCCCAGCCACACCCTGCTCATTGCAGCCTTGAATCTCAGCCTGGAGAGACCTGTAATCCATTTTGCTGCCAAGCATGGAGAGGGTGAGAGAACACGCTCATCGCTTCACCGAGCGGGCCTTGGATGCTCTGGTTGACGCAGTGGAGCGCAGACGATGCATGCTGTTCCCAGAGAGTGGCAGGAGGCCTTTGCCACGCGAGTTCAGAAGAGTGTGGAGGGAGGTGGCTCAGAGCGTCTCCTCCAGGAGCATGGTGCCCAGGACCCATGTCCAGTGCCGCAAAAAGTTCAACGACCTCACTCGGGTCGTCAGGGTGAGTGGCTTTTTCTCAATACCTCTCCATCCCTCCATCTCAACCTCACTCTATGGCCAGAGGGTCTTAAAACCCCAATGCACAACACTCATCCAACACCTATGGCCCTTTCATCAAACACACACACACATTCCACACTTTGCATACAGTAAGGGCTATTCACCTATGGGAGGCACATCAGGCAAGACCATGGCTGCATACAGTAAGGGCTATTCACCTATGGGAGGCACATCAGGCAAGACCATGGCTGCATACAGTAAGGGCTATTCACCTATGGGAGGCACATCAGGCAAGACCATGGCTGCATACAGTAAGGGCTATTCACCTATGGGAGGCACATCAGGCAAGACCATGGCTGTATATTGACTCAGATGCTGTCCTTTTTCTTGCAGGCTAAGCTGGCTCATAATCGGAGACAGCAGCAACGGACGGGTGGAGGGCGGCTACAGCTGCAACCCCTCAGCGATCTGGAGGAGCGCGTCCACAGGATTGTGGCAAGCCGGGTGATCGGTCCCGTCGCCACTGGAGACGCCGACCCCGTTGTGGACAGCAATGGTAAGGTCATCACCTTTTTGTCCTCTGTCCTTCCACTTGTCCCTCACAATACCAGCCTTTGACACTTTCAATCCAACTTGCTAACTCGCTGCACTTATTCCTCCCTTACTGCCACCCTGTCCTCACGCTAAAGCCACTCTTGTACCTCCCTGCTTTCAGATGGTGATTCACCAGCTGAGGAGATGGTCCCTGAAGCTGCCACTGGGAGTGATGCTGCAGCTGAGGAGGAAGAGGAAGCCGGAGCATCAGTGCCACCCTCTCCCGAGGAAGCCCATGGCCACACTGGGAACACGCCTTCCCCGGAGGGGAGCAGGGGGGAAGGGGCTGATGATGGTGAAGTTCCAGGACCCAGCGGGCTGCAGCAACGCCATGGGGGGGGGAGGGAAGAACGGGGGAGCAGGGGGGAAGGGGCTGATGATGGTGAAGTTCCAGGACCCAGCGGGCTGCAGCAACGCCATGGGGGGGGGAGGGAAGAACGGGGGAGCAGGGGGGAAGGGGCTGATGATGGTGAAGTTCCAGGACCCAGCGGGCTGCAGCAACGCCATGGGGGGGGGAGGGAAGAACGGGAGCCTTCTCCCCAGAGGGAGAGTATGCCAGACACTCCTAATGCAATGGACGCAGAGGAGGAGCGGCTGATTGCAGAAATGAACAGCCAGGCGGTGGTCATGCACACTGAGCTCATGGGTGCAGTGGGAAGGGTGCCCGAATGCATTGAGGCACTGGCAAGGAGTGTGGAGCACTTCGCTGTAGCACAGGCGGATGCCACACTAAAGCTTACTGCTGCAATTCAGTCACTGGCTGCCAGGAACCCATCTGAGCCTGCTCTCATGCAGACTCAGATTGAGGCCACGCGAGCACTGACTGCTGCCATCCTCGATGGTTCGTGCACATGTCCCCGGGGCTGTCACCGCGCCGCAGCAGGCCAGCAATCTGTTCTCAGGCAAATTGCTCCGGATGCTGAAGTGCTGCCCCGTGGGAGTGCCAGTGTGTCGGGCGAGCAGGGAGTTGCTGTCCTCTCTCACGATGACAGCATTCCTGCTGCCAACACTGTCACTTCTCCACTGCACTTGCCACCGCCTGTAGGACAGACTGCTGCCGCCCATGCAGAGTTGGTGCAGTCTGCAGCCGGGCCCTCCAGGCCCAGAAGTGGTCGAGGCCGTCCTTCAGGGGCATCTGCAGTGTCAGGGTGTGACAAGCAGCAGCCTTCCACCAGCCTTGCTGCAGCCACTGAGGTCCCATTACGGAGGAGCAGTAGGGTTAGAAGGGGGGAAGTGCGCAAGGGAAGGAGATCACCCTCGAAGGGCAAAAAGTAGGAGGTGTGCCAAAATGCTGGTCATTTTTTTATTAAAGGCCGAGGTTCATGGCCCAACTTTTGTTTAGTGTTTTGGACATTATCTCCAGGTTGTGAGAACCAGTTATGTTATTGACTGTTTTTTTGTGTTTATTTCTATGAGTTTGTCATGAGGAATTGACACACACAGAGTTTGTACAATAAATAAGTTTCTGTATTCAAAATATACATGGCTGGTGGTTGGAATTATTGGTGCCTTGGCCGGCTTAGGGGTTGCGTGCTGGGTTGATTCGTGTTTGTAGCACTGGCAGGGGCCCTAGAAGCGGCTTGCTATTAGTCGTTGACGGACGGCCCTTGCAGTTTGACCATTGTGGGCCGCCCTCCTGCCTTGGTGCTGCTGCTGATCATCGTCCTCGGCCTGTTCCTCCTCTTCCTCCTCCTCCTCTTGTGGTGCTGCAAGGCCTGGTGGCATTGGCTGCGTCCTGAGGATTGCCATGTTGTGCAACATGCAGCACACCACTACGAATTTGGAAACTTGCTCAGGCGAGTACTGCAGGGCTCCTCCGGAATGGTCCAGACAGCGGAATCGTTGTTTGAGCACGCCGATTGTGCGCTCAATAATGTTCCTCGTTGCTTGTTGGCTTTCCTGGTACCGCAGCTCAGCAGGGGTGTTTGGCGCACGGAGCGGTGTCATCAGCCAGGTGCTCAATGCGTACCCCTTGTCCCCCAGAAGCCAACCAACTGGCTGATGCGGTGCCTCGAAAATTTCTGCCACAGTACTCTGGCGCAGGATGAAAGCATCGTGGCAGCTGCCCGGATAGTGGGCATTGACAGCGAGAATCACCTGTCTGTGGTCACAGACCAACTGCACATTCAAGGAATGGAACCCCTTTCTGTTCCGGAACTCCTCTGCATTCTCTCGCGGAGCACGCAAAGCCACATGCGTGCAGTCAATGGCGCCCTGCACCATGGGGAAGCCCGCTACCCTCGCAAAGCCCATAGCACGGTCATGCTGCTTGTCTGGGGTCATAGGGAAGGAGATGAAGTCTCGTCTCCTTGTGAAGAGGGCATTGGTGACCTGCCGGATGCAGCGATGCACCGCAAACTGGGAGATATTGGCGAGGTCCCCAACAGCAGCTTGGAATGAGCCAGTGGCGTAGAAGTTCAAGGCCACTGTGACCTTCACTGCCACCGACAGAGACGTCCTGGACCTCAGCTGAGGCTGCAGATCTGGCTGCAGCAGGTGGCAGAGCTCAGTGACCACCTCCTTGCTGAATCGCAGCCTTCGCAAACACAGCTCCTCGGACATGTGGATGTAGGAGAGCTGTTCACGATATACCCTGGGAGGGTAAGCTCTCCTGTACATGCGCCTGATGGGCCTCCTCCGTCTGGCCATCATTGCCACTCTCTGTCTGCGTCTCACTCTGCTCCGATTGAGCTGGAGCAGGACGACGCCCCCAATCATTGCAGCCCCCATCTTCTCTTTGCCAGAAAAGTAATGAGGTACAGCAACGAAAGTAGCAGCAAAGTTAGGATGAACTAGGCAAAACTACCTCACAAAGCGTTGAGTCAATGTAGAAGTCTCTCTCTCTCTCTCTCCGAATCTCTCTCTCTCTCTCAGAACGAGTGGTGCATAAATGTCGACCACAGAAAAAGACAGGAAGAGGCCCCCTTTAAATAGCGCCCCCCCCCAGCCCCAGACCGATTGATAACGTTCCAGTCTTCCGGTCGTTGGAAGCGCCAGGCGGTAAGGCAGGGGGCGCCACTCAATTTCCGCTCCGGGGCGCCCCAAGGGCGTTGCACCACGGACTGACGTCACAATCTGCGCGCGCAGGTGGTCGCAGCGGTAAGTTTTAGCGCCGCCGCACAATCTCAAGTTAAGTTCTCGAGCGGCGCAAACAGCGCTGCGCCCGGGCGTTAGCGCCTTAACGCCCCATTAGCGCCCATTTAAGGCGCTAACGGGAGGTGCAACCAACTGAATTTTTACCCCTGAGTGTCTCCGCTTCCACCACTTCCGTCGGTAGCGAGTTCCAGGTCCTCACCACTCGCTGAGTAAAAAAGTTTTTCCTCACATCCCCCTGTATCTCTTGCCCAAAACCTTAAATCTGTGTCCCCTAGTCCTTGTACCATCAACTAGTGGGAACAGCCTTTCCCCATCTAGCCTATCCAAACCCATCATAATCTTGTACACCTCTATCAAATCACCCCTCAACCTCCTTTGCTCTGATGAAAACAAATCCAACTTCTCCAACCTGTCCTTGTAGCTAAGATCCCCCATCCCCGGAACCATTGTGGTAAATCTCCTCTGCACCCTCTCAAGGGCCTTCAAATCCTTCCTAAAGTGTGGTGACCAGAACTGGACGCAATACTCCAGTTGTGGCCTAACCAGCGCTTTATAAAGGTTCAGTATAACTTCTCTACTTTTGTACTCAATGTTATGAAGCCCAAGATCCCATATGCTTTGTTAACCACTCTCTCAATATGTCCTGCCATCTTCAGGGACCTATGCACATTAACTCCCAGGTCCCTCTGTCCCTGCACACTCTTTAAAACTGTGCCATTAAGTGTATATTGCCTTTCCCTGTTCCCTCTGCCAAAATGCATCACCTCACACTTCTCTGTATTAAATTCCATCTGCCACTTGTCTGCCCATTCTGCTAGCCTTTCTATGTCCTGTTGCAGTTGATTGGTATCATCATGACTGTTTGCCACACCCCCAAGTTTGGTGTCATCGGCAAATTTAGAAATTCTACTCTCTATTCCAATATCCAGGACAGTTATATATATCAAAAAAAGCAGTGGCCCCAGCACTGACCCTTGGGGAACACCACTGTCTACCATCCTCCAGTCTGAAAAACAGCCATTTACCACAACTCGCTGTTTTCTGTCCTTAAGCCAATTCCTTATCCAAGCTGCCACTGACCCACCTATTCCATGAGCCTCAATTTTGTTAACCAGCCTTCTATGTGGTACTTTGTCAAACGCCTTCCGAAAATCCATGTAGACAACATCCATTGCATTCCCTTCATCAATGCTCTCTGTTACTTCAGAGAAAAGAAAACAAATACGCTTATAGATTTAAATGGCAATACTCTACTCTTAGCAATAAAGATGCTCTAACAATACAATGCCCAAATATGTTCTAAGTAAATGGTCATACAACCACCCCGAAGTGGCCAGCTCCTGTTGATTGCAGCTCTCTCCTTCCGACGATCGGTCGGGTTCCCTTCTTGTTGACTGCGGCTCTCCTTCCGACCCCTCGGCTGCAGTAACGAAGTTTCCGTAACAGCTTCTTTTATACCTTTTTCCTTTCAATGGTGGACAGGATGTTACATCGCCGAGGCCTCATTGACCTATCACTGATAGCCTCATGTCATGATAACCAATAATATATCGCGGTTTTTGTTTAAAACTTAAAGTTAAAGCCCGCACCTCCTTTTCAGTAAATTTCCATCATGTGAAGACCACAGTAACAGTTGATTGGCTGGATAGCTCACGCAAATCTCAGCCGTCTAGCTGGCAAATTTTCTGATAAGGACTGTTTATTGAAGAGGCCCATTGAGTTCTGTGTTATCTCGTCAAGGCCTAATTTCTCGTTGTTTACACAGACGTCTCCTTTAGCTACACAATGTCTTTGTTCCTTCTTGATAGCACCGTCTGGTTTTGCTGTTTTGCCACAGCTCAGTAAGTTTTAATGTCCAGCTTGAAAATTGTGTCAAAAAGGACTTCTCTTCCTTACACGGGCAGCAGTGTTTAGAATGAGCTCAAGTTTATGTCGGGTAGAAGAAGGTAGGCCGGCCAGGAGAGCATTGGAATAGTCAAGTCTAGAGGTAACAAAGGTTTGGATGAGGGTTTCAGCAGCAGATAAGCTGAGACGGGGCAGAGGCGGGCGATGTTATGGAGGTGGAAGTAATCTTGGTGATGGAGTGGTCAAGGTGAAATAGGACAGCAAGGTTGTGAATGGTGTGGTTCAGCCTCAGACAGTGGCCAGGGAGGGGGATGGAGTAGGTAGCTAGGGAACGGAGTAGGTGGCTAGGGAACGGAGTAGGTAGCTAGGGAATGGAGTAGGTAGCTAGGGAACGGAGTAGGTAGCTAGGGAACGGAGTAGGTGGCTAGGGAACGGAATAGGTAGCTAGGGAATGGAGTAGATAGCTAGGGAACGGAGTAGGTGGCTAGGGAACGGAGTAGGTGGCTAGGGAACGGAGTAGGTAGCTAGGGAACGGAGTAGGTGGCTAGGGAACGGAGTAGGTGGCTAGGGAACGGAGTAGGTAGCTAGGGAACGGAGTAGGTGGCTAGGGAACGGTGTAGGTGGCTAGGGAACGGAGTAGGTAGCTAGGGAACGGAGTAGGTGGCTAGGGAATGGAGTAGGTGGTAGGGAACGGAGTAGGTGGCTCGGGAATGGAGTAGGTAGCTAGGGAACGGAGTAGATAGCTAGGGAACGGAGTAGGTAGCTAGGGAACGGAGTAGGTGGCTAGGGAACGGAGTAGGTGGCTAGGGAACGGAGTAGGTGCCGGGGACCCAAGCCCAATGTCTTCTCAATATTTAACTGAAGGAAATTGCGGCTTATCCAGGATGTTGGACAAGAAACACATTGAAGGGGTAGAGAGAGGTGGTGGGGAAGCAGAGCTGGGTGTCATCAGCGTACATGTGGAAACTGAAGCTGAGTTTTTAGATGATGTCGCCGAGGGGCAGCATGTCGATGAGAAATAGGAGGGGACCAAGGACAGATCCTTGGGGGACTCCAGAGGTAACAGTGCAGGGGACGGGAAGAGAAGCCGTTGCAGGTGATTCTCGGGCTATGACTGGTGGGTAAGAGTGGGACCAGGTGAGGGCAGTCCCACCCGGCTGGAAAACAGAGGAGAGGTGTTGGAGGACGATGGTGGGTCAAGTGTGCTAAAGTTTCAATAATAGCAACATAGCAGTGTTTGACATATTAGAGAGGCCCACAGACTGAAAGTGCTGCAATCCTTAATCAGCTCCTGGCTTTTGTTTTGAGTGTTGTGTGAGGGATTTGCTGCTGTCTTTAATGTTGAGCAGAGTTGCTGACTGACTTTGAACCACAGGTACTGTCAACCTTTGGTCATTTTCATTCCTCCTTACTCGGTGAAAGTGTTTCAAACCACAATCTGACATCTACTGACTGATATAATATAGGAACGTAAGTAACAGGAGGAGGCCATTCAGCCCCTCGAGTCTGTTCCTCCATTCAGTTAAAGAAGGCCATTCAGCCCCTCGAGCCTGTTCCTCCATTCAGTTAAAGAAGGCCATTCAGCCCCTCGAGCCTGTTCCTCCATTCAGTTAAAGAAGGCCATTCAGCCCCTCGAGCCTGTTCCACCATTTAATCAGATCATGGCTGATCTGTACCTCATCTCCATTTACCCACCTTTGCTTCATATCCCTTGATACCCTTCCCCAACAACAATCTGTCAATCTCAATCTTGAAAGTGTGAATTGACCCCCAGCATCCACCGCCTGCTGTGGGAGCGAGTTCCTGATTCCCACTGTCCACAATGTCTTTCAGATTAAATTGACCTTTTCCTTTTCGATTTATTCAGGTTTGCTGCAGACTCAACGTCAACCAAGGTAAGGAAACCACCGTCTCCTTTTGGTCATTTGCCAAAATATTCTCAGCATTTTCTATTATGTTGAGAGTTAGCGACAGATTCTAAAAAGTATCTGTTGAGCGGTGCGCTAAGATTTATCAATAAGGAATCATCGCCTGGCAGTCCTAGTGTGGGAAAAGCTGGAATGTATCCATGACTTTTCTGTTAGCAGGACTATTCAACCATGGGAATGATCACAATCCATCCTGATCTTGCGCACATCAGATGTCCCAACGCGTATCTTTTACAGTTGGATGCCAATCTGGAATGGGAATCCTGTCTGATTTCCTCCCCATCCCCTGGTTTCGCTAGCCAGGGATCGAGTGTAACTCCCATGGTGCTGACTACTGACCAGGGGCTGAACTTGGGACCTTTTAGGTCTGTCCCACATCACGTGGTGAATCCACTCTTTACACCATTGGGAGAACCCAAACTCTCTATTATCAAAAACCCCAAACTCTCTATTATCAAAACTCCAAACTCTCTATTATCAAAACCCCAAACTCTCTATTATCAAAAACCCCAAACTCTCTATTATCAAAACTCCAAACTCTCTATTATCAAAACCCCAAACTCTCTATTATCAAAACCCCAAACTCTCTATTATCAAAACCCCAAACTCTCTATTATCAAAACCCCAAACTCTCTATTATCAAAACCCCAAACCCTCTATTATCAAAACTCCAAACTCTCTATTATCAAAACTCCAAACTCTCTATTATCAAAACTCCAAACTCTCTATTATCAAAACCCCAAACTCTCTATTATCAAAACTCCAAACTCTCTATTATCAAAACTCCAAACTCTCTATTATCAAAACTCCAAACTCTCTATTATCAAAACCCCAAACTCTCTATTATCAAAACCCCAAACTCTCTATTATCAAAAACCCCAAACTCTCTATTATCAAAACCCCAAACTCTCTATTATCAAAACTCCAAACTCTCTATTATCAAAACTCCAAACTCTCTATTATCAATAATAAAATCCTCTATTATCAAGAACCCAACACAAGTGTCCGTCCATCAAGCATGAGCCTTGGTAATTGGCACCAGGAGCCCATTTGACATCATAGGCAAGCCTGTTCCTGTCCTCATCCGACACCCTCTCACTTTCTGGAAGTGGCAGCCCTGTTTGTTTGTTTTTTTCCCATTCTTCCTAAGTCCATAGTCCTGAGACCAATTTTAGCAACTCCTACAACTGCTCGTTTTGAGATCAGAACCCTAACTCAATGTAGATCACCGACCAAACCTAAAGAAAGAACTTGCATTTATGTAGTACCTTTCACCACCTCAGGACATCCCAAAGCGCTTTACAGCAATGAAGTACTTTCTGAAGTGTAATCACTTTGGTAATGTAGGAAATGCGGCAGTCAATTTGTACACAGCAAGCTCCCACAAATAGCTTGAAATAAATGGCCAGATGATCTGTTTTAGTTGTTGGTTGAGGGATAAATATTATTATTAAAGACATTATAGCAGGGCACTTAGAAAAGTTCAAGGTAATCAGGCAGAGTCAACATGGTTTTGTGAAAGAGAAATCATGTTTAACCAATCTATTGGAGTTCTTTGAGGAAGTAACATATGCTGTGGATAAAGGGGAACCGGTGGGTGTACTGTACTTAGATTTCCAGAAGGCATTTGGTAAGGTGCCACATCAAAGGTTATTGTGGAAAATAAAAGCTCATGGTGTAGGGGGTAACATATTGGCATGGATAGAAGATTGGCTAGCTAACAGGAAACAGAGAGTAGGCATAAATGGGTCATTTTCTGATTGGCAAGATGTAATGAGTGGTGTGCCACATCAGTGCTGGGGCCTCAACTTTTAAAAATTTATATAAATGACTTGGATGAAGGGACCGAAGGTATGGTTGCTAAATTTGCTGATGACACAAAATAGGTAGGAAAGTAAATTGTGAAGAGGACATAAGGAGGCTACAAAGGGATATAGATAGGTTAAGTGAGTGGGCAAAGATCTGGCAAATGGAGTATAATGTGGGAAAATGTGAAATTGTCCATTTTGGCAGAAAGAATAAAAAAGAAGCATATTATCTAAATGGTGAGAGATTGCAGAGCTCTGAGATGCAGAGGAATCTGGGTGTCCTCGTGCATGAACTGCAAAAGGTTAGTATGCAGGTACAGCAAGTAATTAGGAAAGCTAATAGAATGTTATCGTTTATTGCGAGGGGAATTGAATACAAAAGTAGGGAAGTTATGCTTCAGTTATACAGGGCATTGGTGAGACCACATCTGGAGTACTGTGTACAGTATTGGTCTCCTTATTTAAGGAAGGATGTAAATGCGTTGGAAGCAGTTCAGAGAAGGTTTACTAGACTAATACCTGGAATGGGCGGGTTGTCTTATGAGGAAAGGTTGGGCAGGCTAGGCTTGTATCCGTTGGAGTTTAGAAGAGTAAGAGGTGACTTGATTGAAACATATAAGATCCTGCGGGGTCTGGACAGGGTGGATGTGGAGAGGATGTTTCCTCTTGTGGGAGAATCTAGAACTAGGGGTCACTGTTTAAAAATAAGGGGTCGCCCATTTAAGACAGAGATGAGGAGAAATTTTTTCTCACAGAGGGTCGTGAGTCTTTGGAACTCTCTTCCTCAGAGGGCGGTGGAAGCAGAGTCTTTGAATATTTTTAAGGCAGAGGTAGATAGATTCTTGGTAAGCAAGGGGGTGAAAGGTTATCGGGGGTAGGCGGGAATGTGGTGTAATCGGATCAGCCATGATCTTATTGAATGGCGGAGCAGGCTCGAAGGGCCGAGTGGCCTACTCCTGCTCCTAATTCGTATGTTCGTATGTTTGTATGTAGGACACCGGGGAGAACTTTCCTGGTCTTCTTCAAATAGTACCATGTGTTCTTTTACATCCACCTGAGGGAACTGACAGGGCCTTGGATTAACATCTTTTTCATCTTTCTTCCTCATTTCTCTAGACATCCATATGGTTCATCTGCCCCTTCAGAAAGTGTCCAGGTTCCGTCCCTCCCTCCATCAGGTACTGGAGTACAACCTATTAGTGTCTCTTTTAAACGCTGAGAAGAATCTGTATTGCACCGGAGATAAAACGGTGTATCCATAATACGCCTACACCTGAACTGTGCTGTTATATTATTTACAGAATAACACAGGGAAACGGTAGTGTAGTGGTTGTGTTACTGGATTAGGAATCCAGAGACCTGGATTAATAACCCTCTCCTCATTATTCTCCTCTCTCTAGAAAAGAGGATACTGAAGGGTGACCTGACCGAGGTCTTTATGCTTATGAAAGGGTTTGATAGGGTAGACGTAGAGAAGACGTTTGCACTTGCGGGTGAGACCAGAACTAGGGGCCATAAATATAAGATAGTCACTAATAAATCCAATAGGGAATTCAGGAGAAACTTCTTTACCCAGAGAATGGTTAGAATCAGCAAGGATATACTTGCATTGGAGGCAGTTCAGAGATGATTCACTAGGTTAATTCCAGAGATGGGGGGGTTGACTTATGAGGAAAGGTTGAGCAGGTTGGGCCTATACTCATTGGAATTTAGAAGAATGAGAGGTGATCTTATTGAAACATATAAGATTCTGAAGGGGCTTGACAGGGTAGATGCAGAGAGGATGTTTCCCCTCGTGGGGAAATCTGGAACTCGGGGGCATAGTTTCAGAATAAAGGGTCGCCCTTTTAGAACTGAGATGAGGAGGAATTTCTTCTCTCAGAGGGTCGTAAATCTGTGGAATTCTCTGTCCCAGAGAGCTGTGGAGGCTGGGTCATTAAATACATTGAAAGTGGAGATAGACAGATTTTTGCAAGATAAGGGAGTGAAGGGTTATGGGGAGCAGGCAGGGAAGTGGCTTTGAGCCCAAGATCAGCCATGATCTTATTGAATGGCGGAGCAGGCTCGAGGGGCCAAGTGGCCGACTCCTGCTCCTATTTCTTATGGTCTTATGTTCTTAGAATGTGAACTCACTACCACAGGGAGTAGTTGAAGCGAATAGCATAGATGAGATGACATGAGGAAGAATGGAATAGAAGGATTTGCAGAACCACTGACACTGAGGAAGAGGAAAGAGGGTTAAGGTCCTGCAGTCAGAGTTTAAGGAGCTAGGGAGGAGGCTAAAAAGCAGGACCTCAGATGCAGTAATCTCTGGATTATGCCAGTGCCACGCGCTGGGGACTGGTGGCGATGGGGGTGGGGGAGGGGTGATGGGGAGTGGGTTGGGGCGGGGGAGGAGCGGTGGTGTGGTTTAGGGGCAATGCGGGGTGGGGTGGGGGAGGGGTGATGTGGGGTGGGGGTGGGGGAGGGGGAGGAGCGGTGGGGGAGGAGTGATGGGGAGTGGGTTGGGGAGGGGGAGGAGCGGTGGTGTGGTCTAGGGGCGATGCGGGGTGGGGTGGGGGTGGGGTGATGTGGGGTGGGGGTGGGGGAGGGGGAGGGGGAGGAGCGGTGGGGGAGGGGTGATGTGGGGTGGGGGAGGGGGAGGAGCGGTGGGGAGGGCTGATGGGGAGTGGGGAGGGCTGATGGGGAGTGGGTTGGGGTGAGGGAGTGGGTGGTCTAGGGGCGATGTGGGGTGGGATGGGGGATGGGTGATGTGGGGTGGGGTGGGGGAGGGGGAGGAGCGGTGGGGGAGGGCTGATGGGGAGTGGGTTGGGGTGGGGAGGGGGAGGGCTGATGGGGAGTGGGGAGGGCTGATGGCTAGTGGGTTGGGGTGAGGGAGTGGGTTGTCTAGGGGCGATGTGGGGTGGGATGGGGGATGGGTGATGTGGGGTGGGGTGGGGGAGGGGGAGGAGCGGTGGGGGAGGGCTGATGGGGAGTGGGTTGGGGTGAGGGAGTGGGTGGGGTGGGGGCGATGTGGGGTGGGATGGGGGATGGGTGGGGGCAGTTTGATTTTCTGCTGTGAGAACGGTAAAACTCTAGGGCTAGATATTCTGTAGCGGCCCGGTTCGGGGGATAACTTTTGAAATCTCGGAAAAGTATCGGCAGGCGATAATCATTTTCTGGTCCCGGGAAATTGAGCTTTAGCGCTCCAAGAGAGGAGTGGAGCGTTAAATCAAACGCTAACCACTTCTCTTAGGGCGCTAATGTGCGAGAGTGGGGTGTTAGCGGCAGAGCGCTGAACAATGTGGAGCGCAAAGATACCGGCATCGGAGGCTGCTTCCTCACTTAAAGGGAAGGGCCAGTGATGGCGCACAACATACTCAGTTCTGTGTTGCCAGGCGACCTGCGCGACTGCCATTACAGCCCCAAACGCTCTGAGAGCGGAGGGCAGCAATGAAGCATCGAAAGCTTTCAGCAGGCACCAGACTGGTGCAAAGAATAAAGTTTGGCCTACCTGAAAACCACTGCCTTTAATTGGCGCTCCCCCAGCGGCCAGCCGAGGTGACACGCCTCCTCTTCCTGCCGTTGCCGACGCCCGGCGATACAGCGGGGGTGGGGGGGGGGAGCGGGAGGCAAATTCACATCCAGGATGATAACGGGGCGCGGCGCACTTTATGACTTCACGATCCGCGAGGCACCAGAGGGCGAGGCGGTAAGTGTTACCGGCAGGGAAGTTGGCGGGCGTCGCTGAATTCGCCGCGCCCGGTCGCTAACCCCTTCGCGCCCCGTTACCGACCCCCCCCCACCCCCCCACCCCCCCCAGGCGCTAACGGGAGGCGCAAAGCAGCCGAATTCCTCCCCCTAATCTACTAACAAGTGATTGTATTACAGGCCAAGACTCTGCAAATATTTACAGTATCGTTACTGAAAGAAGCCAGCCCAATGGTGCTGATGGAGGTAAGAACAGTAGAACAGTGGCCTTGCTGTCACTTGCTTTCCTTCTTGTTTCTATGGTTCTGCTATGGCATTTAGTGGGTGCTCAATCCAACATGAGGGGGTACGGTCATGTAGTGGTTCTGTTATTGGACCAGTAATCCAGTAGGACATCAAGTCAAATCTCCACCATGGCTGTTTGGGGGTACAGTTTCACAAGGTATTAAAGGCAACACCTCAGACTTTATCAAAAGAGGCATAATGGGGAAAATATTGGGTATCGCCCATTTTGATGCGCTAATATCGGCCGGGTGCAAAGTTTAGCGCCCGGCGCTAATTATCGCCTCCGACTGCAAAATTCGCCCCTGGAGGTGATTTGAGCGCTAAATCAGGCGCTACACACCTCTCGTAAGGCGCTAACGTCAGGGAGCGAGGCGCTACCTCAGAACGCTACCGAAGCTCAGGCGGTGTCCGTTACCATGGAAGCCAGACAGACTGGCGCCTTCCAGTTCTTAAAGGGGAGGGGCCATCTTGCTGGCCAGCCACTCCCTGCTCATTGCAGCCTTGAATCTCGGCCTGGAGAGACCTCTCAAGCAATTGTGTTGGAAGCACTAATGGATAGGTCCAGGGAAAGAGCTTGGCGCTTAGGAACCTCAAAAGTGGTGCTGAGGGCCAAAACTCCTTAGGACAGCGTTAAAACCAAAAATTTTGCCGACAAGAAAAAGCAGGAAGTGCCCGCCTTTAAATAGCGCTCCCCCAGCACCTTCCTGACTTGAAAACGTTCCCCTCTACCTGTCGTTCCTAGTGGCAGGCGCTAAGGCAGGGGGCGCGACTCAATATCCAGTCCGCGGCATTACCGGTGTGTTACACGCTCGACTGACGTCACGATCTGCGGGCGCAGGAGATCGTGGCGGTAGTGTTTAGCGCCACCGCAAAACGACTGGTCAATTTCACGAGCGCCGCTAAAGTTCCTAGCGCCCCGTTAGTGCCCCCTAGAGGCGCTAACGGGAGGCGCTAACCAACCGAATTTTTCCCCCATAGAATATATAAGCCAGGAGGTCACGATGAGCCTGTGTAGCACTTTAATAAGACCATAAACGAAAGCAAAATACGGCAGGTGTTGGAAATCTGAAATAGAAGCAGAAAATGCTGGAAATAATCAACGTTTCAGGTCAATGACCTTCTGTCACATGAACTGTTTCTCTCTCCACAGATACTGCTGAGTATTTCCAGCATTTTCTGTTTTTATTTAATAAGACCTTATTTAGAATACTGTGTGCAGAATTGGACTCCACATTATAGGAAGGATAGTTCAGGCTTCAGAGAGCGTACAACCTCGGCTCACTGGGATACTGCCTGTTATGAGGAAATACAAATACAGCAAAAGGCTTGAAAGTTTGGAGCTTTTTTTGACAGAGGTTTACGGCACAGAAGGCCTTGTCCTGTCCGTTATTTTCATGGTCTCTAAATTGTCAGACTGCTTGTCCGAAATACAGTTCTGGACGAGCAGAAATTTTCTCCAATTAAATATTAGGAAGACCGAAGCCATTGTTTTCGGTCCCTGCCACAAACTCCGTCCCCTAGCCACTGACTCCATCCCTCTCCCTAACATCTGTCTGAGGCTGAACCAGACTGTTCGCAACCTTGGTGTCATATTTGACCCTGAAATGAGCTTCCGACCACATAATCCGCAGCATAACTAAGACTGCCTATTTCCACCTCCGTAACATCGCCCGTCTCTGCCCTTGCCTCAGCTCACCCGCTGCTGAAACCCTCATCCATCCTTTGCTACCTCTAGACTCGACTATTCCAACGCACTCCTGGCTGGCCTCCCACGTTCTACCCTACGTAAACTTGAGGTCATCCAAAACTCAGCTGCACCGTGTCCAAATACATACCAAGTCCCGTTCGCCCATCGCCCCTGTGCTCGCTGACCTACATTGGCTCCCGGTTAAGCAGTGCCTCAATTTCAAAATTTTCACCCTTGTTTTCAGATCCCTCCATGGCCTCGCCCCTCCCTATCTCTGTAATCTCCTCCAGCCCCACAACCCCCCGAGATATCTGCGCTCCTCTAATTCTGCCCTCTTGAGCATCCCTGATTATAGTCGCACAACCATTGGTGGCCGTGTCTTCTGTTGCCTAGGCCCTGAGCTCTGGAATTCCCTCCCTAAACCTCTCCGCCTCACTTACCTCTCTTTCCTCCTTTAAGACGTTCCTTAAAACCTACCTCTTTGACCAAGCTTTTGGTCACCTGCCCTAATTTCTCCTTATGTGGCTCGGTGTCAAATTTTTTTGCTTTATAATACTCCTGTGAAGCGCCTTGGGACGTTTTACTATGTTAAAGGCGCTATATAAATACAAGTTGTTGTTGTTGTTATGCTCGTATGTCCATTATAAGAACATAAGAACATAAGAAATAGGAGCAGGAGTAGGCCAAGTGGCCCCTCGAGCCTGCTCCGCCATTCAATAAGATCATGGCTGATCTGATCCTAACCACCAATCTACTATCAAAGAACCATCTCCTGAACCTAACAGAATTGGACACACGAAATAGGAGCAGGAGCAGGCTACACAGTCCCTGGGCCTGCTACGCTACCCACAGGGCCATGACCGATCCGAACCTAGACTCATGTCCAAATTCCTGCCCGCTCCCCGTAACCCTTAATTCCCTTTACTTCTAGGAAACTGTCTATTTCTGTTTTCAATTTATGTAATGATGTAGCTTCTACAACTTTTTGGGGCAGCATATTCCATGGACCTACCACCCTCTGAGTGAAGTAGTTCCTTCTCATCTCAGTTTTGAAAGAGCAGCCCCTTATTCTAAGACTATGCCCCCTCGTTCTAGTTTCACCCATCATCGGGAACATCCTCCCCGCATCCACCCGATCCAACCCCTTCACAATCTTATATGTTTCAATAAGATCGCCTCTCATTCTTCTGAACTCCAATGAGTAGAGTCCCAATCTACCCAACCTCTCCTCATATGTCCATCCCCTCATCCCCGGGATTAACCGAGTGAACCTTCTTTGTACTGACTCGAGAGCAAGTATGTCTTTTCTTAAGTATGGACACCAAAACTGTATGCAGTATTCCAGGTGCGGTCTCACCAATACCTTGTACAACTGAAGCAATACCTCCCTATTTTTATATTCTATCCCCCTAGCAATGAAAGTCAACATTCCATTGGCCTTCTTAATCACTTGCTGCACCTGCATACTAACCTTTTGAGTTTCGTGCACCAGGACCCCCAGATCCCTTTGTACTTCAGTACTTTCCAGTTTCTTGCCATTAAGATAATAACTTGCTCGACTATTTTTCCTGCCAAAGTGCATAACCTCACACTTTCCAGTATTGTATTCCATCTGCCAAATCTCTGCCCACTTACTTAGCCTGTCTATGTCCCCTTGCAGATTTATTATGTCCTCCTCACTCACTACTTTCCCTCCCATCTTAGTATCATCTGCAAACTTTGATATGTTACACTTGGTCCCCTCCTCCAAATCATTAATATAGATTGTAAAGAGTTGGGGACCCAGCACTGACCCCTGCGGAATACCACTAGTTACTGATTGCCAGTCTGAGAATGAAGCATTTATCCCAACTCTCTGCCTTCTGTTAGATAGCCAATCCTCTCTCCATGCCAGAATATTACCCCCAATCCCGTGATTTTTTATCTTAAGCAATAATCTTTTGTGTGGCACCTTGTCAAATGCCTTTTGGAAGTCTAAATACACCACATCCACTGGTTCCCCTTTATCCACCCTGTATGTTACTTCCTCAAAGAACTCCAGCAAATTTGTCAAACATGACTTCCCCTTCATAAAACCATGCTGACTTTGTCCTATTAATTATGATTATGCAAATGTCCCGTTACTGTCTCCTTAATAATGGACTCCAAAATTTTACCTACCACAGATGTTAGGCTAACCGGTCTATAGTTTCCAGCCTTCTGTCTACTGCCCTTTTTAAATAAGGGTGTTACATTAGCAGTTTTCCAGTCTGCCGGGATCTTTGTTGAGTCAAGGGAGTTTTGGAAAATTATTACCAATGCATCCACAATCCCTACCGCCACTTCCCTCAAGACCCTAGGATGTAAGCCATCAGGTCCAGGTGATTTATCCGCCTTGAGTCCCATTATTTTACCGAGTACCACTTTCTTAGTGATTTTGATCATGTTTAGCTCCTCCCCCCCTATAGCCCCCTGTTTGTCCAGTGTTGGGATATTCTTAGTGTCCTCTACTGTAAAGACTGATACAAAATATTCATTCAGTGTATTTGCCATCTCCATATTTCCCACCATTAATTTCCCGGTCTCATCCTCTAAGGGATCAACATTTACTTTAGCCACCCTTTTTCTTTTTATATAACTATAAAAACTCTTACTATCTGTTTTTATATTTTTTGCTAATTTACTTTCATAATCTATCTTCCCTTTCTTAATCAATCTTTTTGTTATTTTTTGCTGTCTTTTAAAGTTTTCCCAATCTTCTATCCTCCCACTAGATTTGGCTACCTTATAAGCCCTTGTTTTTAGTCGAATACTATCCTTAATTTCTTTACTTAGCCACGGATGGCTGTCTTTTCTTTTACACCCTTTTCTTCTCAGTGGAATATATATTTTTTGGAAGTTGTAAAATAACTCCTTAAATGTACACCACTGATCATATATCGTCTTACCCTTTAATCTATTTTCCCAATCCACTCTACTCAATTCCGCTCGCATACCTTCATAGTCTCCTTTATTCAAGTTTAGCATGCTTGTTTGAGATCCAACCTTCTCACCCTCTAATTGAATATGGAATTCAACCATGTTATGGTCACTCATTCCAAGGGGATCCTTTACTAGCACATTTTTAATTAATCCTGTCTCGTTACACAGGACCAGATCTAAGGTTGCTTGCCCCCTGGTCGGTTCAGTTACATACTGCTCAAGAAACCCATCCCTAATACACTCAATGAACTCATCCTCAAGGCAGCCCTGCCCAATTTGATTTGTCCAATTAATATGATAGTTAAAATCCCCCATAATTATAGATGTTCCCTTATTACAAGCCTCAACTATTTCCTGATTGATACTCCGTCCAACAGAGTTGCAACTGTTCGGAGGCCTATAGACTACGCCCACTAGTGTTTTTTTCCCCTTATTATTCCTTATCTCCACCCAAACTGTTTCATTATCCTGATCTTTTGACCCAATATCATTTCTCTGTATTACAGTGATTCCTTCCTTTATTAACATAGCCACCCCACAACCCTTTCCTTCCTGCCTGTCCTTCCTGATCGTTAAATAACCTGGTATGTTTCTGTAATGGCCACAAGATCATACCCATATGTAATTATTTGTGCCATTAACTCATCTATTTTGTTACGAATGCTACGTGCATTCAGATAGAGAACTTTCAAATATGTTTTGTAACACTTAGTTCCTGCTTTTGCCCTTTTTATTACTTTGCCTTTTACTCCATACCTTCTGCCCCTTCCTGACACACTCTGGTTTTTAATTTCCCCACTGCTACCTAAGTCTATGACCTTCTCTGTTGTCATTTTTATTATTTGTTCTCTAGGAACCTCCCCCCCACTAGTTAGTTTAAAGCCCTCTCTACAGCCCTAGTTATATGATCTGCCAGGACTCTAGTCCCAGCACTGGCCAAGTGAAGCCCGTCCCAACGGAACAGCTCCCTCCTGTCCCAGTACTGGTGCCAGTGTCCCAGGAAGCAAAACCCATTTCTCCCACACCAGTCTTTGAGCCACTCATTTAACTCTCTAATTTTATTTGTCCTAGCCAAATTCGCTCGTGGCTCAGGTAATAATCCAGAGATTATTACCCTTGAGGTTCTGTTTTTTAATTTGACCCCTAGCTGCTCATACTCCTTTAACAGAACTGGCTTCCTTGTCCTATCTACGTCTTTTGTACCAACATGGACCACGACAACTGGATCCACCCCCTCCCACTGCAAATTTCTTTCCAGCCCAGAGGAGATGTCCTTAACCCTGGCACCGGGCAGGCAACACAGCCTACGGGACTCTCGCTCTCGGCTGCAGAGAACTCTATCTATCCCCCTAATAATACTATCCCCTACCACTACAACATTTCTATTTACTCCCCCCTCTTGAATGGCCCCCCGTTCCACGGTGCTGTGGCCAGGTTGCTCATCCTCCCTGCAGTCCCTGCTCCCGTCCCCACAGGGAGTAAGAACCTCCAACCTGTTGGACAAGAGCAAGGGCTGCGGCTCCTCCAACACTACCTCCTGGATCCCCGTACCTGCCTCGCTCGTAGTCACACCGTCCTGTCCCTGACCATGGGCTACATCTGAATTAATTAACTTCATAGGTGTGACCACCTCCTGAAACACAAAGTCCACGTACTTCTCCCCCTCCCTGATGTGTCGCAGTGTCTGAAGCTCAGACTCCAGCTCATCAACATGGAGCTGGAGTTACTGTAGCAGCAGACACTTGTCACAGATGTAATCACCGTGAGCCTCAATGGGGTCCACCGGCTCCCACATCTCGCAACAGTAACACATCACCTGCTCCATTCTATGTAATTAATTAAAAAATTTTATTGTTAGTTATGGACACTCTCTGCCCGATTATAGATGCTAGTATCCCCTCTAATTAATTGGATTTAAATTAAATAATTTCCTCTAAATTACACCAGTTAAATGGTTTACCAACAGTCACTCTGCACCAGAAAGGCCTTATTAACTATAACCCACAGAGTTAAAGTTTGAAAAGAGCACCCTACACCCCACTCACCCGAACTCACACTTACCCAAACTCAGCACTCTCTGCTGACTTGCACAAGCACTGGTCTTTTTATACTGTTTGTTTGTTTACAGCCAAATGAGTCACCCCTGCTGATTGATTAGAAAACTGGTTTCCACTGCCTGCTGTGCCAATTTAGTCCTACTGCAGTGTAAACATAGAAACATAGAAACATAGAAGATAGGAGCAGGAGTAGGCCATTCGGCCCCTCGAGCCTGCTCCGCCATTCAATGAGATCATGGCTAATCATCCAAACTCAGTACCCTGTACCTGCCTTCTCCCCATATCCCTTGATACCTTTAGCTTTAAGAAATATATCTAACTCATTCTTGAATATATTTAATGACTTGGCCTCAACTACCTTCTGTGGTATAGAATTCCACAGGTTCACCACTCTCTGGGTGAAGAAATTCTTCCTCATTTCTGTCCGAAATGGCTTACCCCTTATCCTTAGATTATGACCCCTGGTTCTGGACTCTCCGACCATCGGGAACATTCTTCCTGCATCTAGTTTGTCCAGACCTGTCAGAATTTTATATGTTTCGATGAGATCCCCTCTCATTCTTCTAAACTCTAGCGAGTATAAGCCCAATCGACCCAATCTCTCCTCATATGTCATTCCTGCCATCCCAGGTATCAGTCTGGTGAATCTTCGCTGAACTCCCTCCATGGCAAGAACATCCTTCCTCAGATAAGGCGACCAAAACTGCACACAATACTCAAGGTGTGATCTCACCAAGTCCCTGTACAACAGCAGCAGGACATCCCTGTTCCTATACTCAAACCCTTTCGCTATGAAGGCCAACATTTGCCTTCTTCACCGCCTGCTGCACCTGCATGCTTACCTTCAGCGACTGGTGCACAAGGACACTCAGGTCTCGTTGCACTTCCCCTTCTCCCTTGAATGATTTAAAGAGAACTAACAATTATCCTTTCGAGCTGGTGCTGCTGGTGTCTGATGAGGGTGGGGGGGGGTTCTCTGGTAGCCTGTGGCCTTTAATGAAGCAGAGAGGTTTACGTTGGTTTTGCCACCAGCTGTCCAATACCCGTGCACCAATCATCGAGAGCGCCAGCACAGCACTTAACCCAATACAAAAAACAATTGTATCCATCCCCATCCCAACACGGTTCAACCCTCAAATAGGCATTTAGCTCCTTTTCAATTAACACATCATTCACAGGTCTTGAACTTCAAATATCCACTGCTCTGTGGGGTAGGGAGTAGAGCGGATCTGTTAATCTGTGGGGTGGGTAGCATAGCTGATGTCCCAATCTGTGGGGTAGGGAGTACAGCGGATCACCTAACCTGTGGGCTAAGGAGTGTCGTGGATCTGCTAATCTCTCATTGCACTCGCTAGCTTTGTGTCCAATGTCCTCTAGCTCCAAGATCATTAGCTGTGCCACTTAAATTTACATTCTCTGCGCCTGAATAATGTTTCCAGTCTCTTCATAGCGAAAATGAGTTGAGTTAAAGAAAGAAAGACTTGCATTACTACAGCGCCTTTCACGATCTCAGGACGTCCCAAAGCGCTTTACAGCCAATGAAGTCGCTGTTGTAATTTAGGAAATGCAGCAGACAATTTGTGCACAGCAAGGTCCCACAAACAGCAATGAGATAACTGACCAGATAATCTGTTTTATTGATGGTAGTTGAGGGATAAATATTGGCCAGGACACCGAGGTGAACTCCCCGGCTCCTCTTACGAAATAGTGTCGTGGGATCTTTTACATCCACCTGAGAGGGCAGATGTGGCCTCGGTTTAACGTCTCATCCGAAAGACGGCACCTCCGACAGTGCAGCACTCCCTCAGTACTGCGCTGGTAGTGTCAGTCTGCATTTTGTGCTCAAGTCTCTGGAGTGGGATTTGAACTAGAATCATAGAACTCACAACCTTCTGACACAGAGGCGAGAGCGCTGCCCACTGAGCCACGGCTAATACACGACAGAATCTCTGTTTAACATGACAGATTATAACATGCGCCATGTGACACAGCTGAGAGGCTATGTGACTGACTATTATTTAACTCTTCTTTATTACAGTTTCTTCTGACGCCTGCACTTACGCCGATGTTGTGTTCATGAATCGGCAAGGTAAATGGATCATGCATGAACAGATCAAAGGTCTCGAACGGCCAGCCAAGGCGCTTCTACAGACAGCTTGTTACAGCCCTAAACGCCCTCCCTTTCATAGTTTGTCTGCAGCCTGTATCCAAACTCGCACCAAGTCCCATTCGCCCATCAGCCCTGCGCCCACTCACCTACATTGGCTCCCGGTCCGGCAACGCTGCGATTTTAAAGTTCTCAGAGTGCGATGGTGTAAAACGGGTGATGACGCATCGGCTGCCCATTTTACACCTCTCCCGATTGTTATTTCCACTAAAGTCTGTGTAACACTCCCTTGTGTACGTAATTGTATAATAGCACACTCGAACCAAAAATTCATTGGGGGCCCCAGAGCCCTGTGCAAGGGCCTGGATGTGTCGTCTGATGGCCGCTGCTACTAACCTGTCAGAGTCCATGGGGTCAGTGGGCGGTCGCCTCATTTAAATAGGGCTGGCTGAGTCCGCGAGTCACGGGCGCCCGACTGTCGCAAGAGGTTTGGCGGGTGGTGGTCTGCTTGGGGGGGTTTGGGGGATGGGTGGGGGAGCTGCTGCTGGTCCCACACTGCACCGCCGGGAGTCAACATTGGGAGCCCATCAGCACCCTTGGTACGGGGACCAACGTCCACATTTACCTGTAAATAACCGCTGGGTGTCCAGGCTACGATAGTGCATTGGTTATGTTGCTAGATTAGAAATCCAGAGGCCTGGACTAATGATTCTAGAGGACTGTGAGTTCAAACCCCACCATGGGAGCTTGAGAGTCTGAATTCAGTTTTAAAAAAACTAGAAATAAAAAGCTGGTGTCAATAAAGCTAACCATGAAACTGTTGGGTTGTCATAAAAATCCCAACTGGTTCACTAATGTCCTTTAGGGAAGGAAACCTGCTGCCCTCACCTGCTCTGGTCTCCCCGCAATGTGGTTGACTCTGAACTCCCCTCTGAGATGGCCTGGACAAGACACTCAGTTGTATCAAACTGCTCTGCAAGAAAGCGGCCCAACACCACCACCTTCTCAAGGCAACTAGGGATGGGCAATAAAGGTTGGCGTTTCCAGTCCACATCCTGAGATTGAATGTTTTTATAAAAAGGCTGCAACCCAGACCTGGATTGGCACTGATGTCCCTGGATGAGCCGTTGAAGGAGGGGCAGTTATGCCTCTTCCCTCTTGGTGCACCAGCCTCTGAAGATCCTCCAAGCTGCTGCGAGGCTGAGGTCACATCCATTCCTAACATTAGGGAGACGCTTTCTCCCCCACCCCAGCCCCGGCTATGTCACTGGCTCTGTAAGGGGTGAGCACCCTTTACAAAGCCCTGCGGGAATTCCCAGCGTAGAACTGGGTCCCGGCCTAATTTCCGAGGGTATTACCGCTGGATTTATGGTGGGAATGCTTCCAGCCCTACTGTGTGTCACCGGGTAGAAACCTCCTCCATGTATTATCACACTACGGGGAAGGGGGGATCTTCCTCAGGTCTAGTCGCGTTCTGATGCCTTAACCTGGGCGTAAGTTTGGCGTAAACCCTGTATGCATGGGGAAAGAGCAGGGGAGTGGGATTAATTGGAGAGCTCTGCCAAAGAGCTGGTACAGACACGATGGGCCGAATGGCCTCCCTCTGTGCTGTATCGTTCTATGATTCTGTATAAACGGGGTTGGCACCACAGTTACAGAGACGGAGCTGGAGCGGGCCCGAGGGAATTCCCCCTCCCTATGTGAGTGGGGGTAATAATGCTTCTGCGTGTGTATTAATATTAAATATTTTATGAGTTTGTTATTAATTGTCAGTTTTTTCTTTGCATGTTTTAAGGTGGCAAGAATCAGGCTGTTGACCCTTCGGATTCTGGTAACTAAATTATATCTGTGGTTCTCTTCTGCTGTG
This sequence comes from Squalus acanthias, assembly GCA_030390025.1. NCBI lineage: Eukaryota > Metazoa > Chordata > Chondrichthyes > Squaliformes > Squalidae > Squalus > Squalus acanthias. The sequence continues at coordinate 260,275,179 of CM059425.1, forward strand.
TGTGGGATATAATAATTCATCCAAATGATGATAATCCCGATAGGTTTCATCGACAATATGATACCACGTTAAAGCTAATTCAAAGTTTAAAAAGGGGGGCCTAGAAATTTGTCTCGGACGGTGGGTGAAAACGGGCGCTATCGGATCGGCCTGCCCGTCACACAGCCCAATATTCAGCTCCATCACGGCGAAGGAGAGAGTTGCAGATTTCCACCAGCCTTTGTGTGAAGAAGTGCTTCCTGACATCACCCCTGAACGGCCTGGCTCTAATTTGAAGGTTATGCCCCCTTGTTCTGGACTCCCCCACCAGAGACAATAGTTTCTCTCTATCTACCCTATTGAATCCTTTCATCATCTTAAACACCTCGATTAGATCACCCCTCAACTGCCTAAACTGAAGGGAATACAAGCCAAGTTTATGCAGCCTGTCCTCCTAATTTAAGCCTTCATGCCCTGATATCGTTCTGCGCTGTATCTCCTCCAAGGTCAGTATATCTTCCTGAGAGATGGTGCCCAAAACTGAACCCCGTACTCCAGACTGGGTCTGAGAGCCAAGGCATAACTTTGTACTCCGTCCCCCGAGATAAAGGCTCCATTATCCTTTAAGATTGCTTTTAAAACCTGTCTACTAGTTTTTAATGATTTCAGAATCTCAAATCTCTTTACTCCTCTATAGTTCCTAGTTTCTCACCATTTAAAAAAACTTTGATTTCTCTTTCTTTGGTCCAAGTGGATGACCACAAATTGCCCACATTGAACTCCATCTGCCAGAGTTTTGTCCACTCACCTAATCTGTCTAATGTCCCTTCGTAACTTCCTGCTCCCATCCACATTACTTATTGTCCCTCCTAACTTAGTACCACCTACAAACTTGGATATACAACTCTATTGGCCCGTTTGATCAGCACCCCATCCACCACCTTAAACATTCACTCCCTCCACTACCGGCGCACCGTGGCTGCAGTGTGTACCATCTGCAAGATGCACTGCAGCAACTCGCCAAGGCTTCTACAGCAGCACCTCCCAAACCCGCGACCTCTTCCACCTAGAAGGACAAGGGCAGCAGGCGCATGGGAACACCACCACCTCCAAGTTCCCCTGCAAGTCACACATCATCCTGACTTAGAAGTATATCGCCGTTCCTTCATCGTCGCTGGGTCAAACTCCCTCCCTAACAGCACTGTGGGAGTACCTTCACCACAAGGACTGCAGCGGTGCAAGAAGGCGGCTCACCACCACCTTCTCAAGGGCAATTAGGGATGGACAATAAATGCCGGCCTTGGCAGCGCGCCCACATCGCATAAGCGAATAAAAAAAAAAAAAATTCCTTCATTCAAGTCATTAATAAATATGGTGTAAAGGTGAGGCCCCAGAACAGATTCCTGGGGAACACCACTTGTCGCATCCTGACAATCAAAGTACATACCCGTTATCCCCACTCTCTGTCTCCTACCTCCCAGCCAATTCCCAACCCAAGTTATTACTCTGCACATACTCCAGTCATTGTGATGTGCTGAGTAATTGGATACTAGCTGATTTCCCGTGGCATTGCTCACAGAAAGTGGGATGCGATCCTGTTTTATAACTATATGTTATAATGTGCAATGCACGGTTTAATATTCTGCTGCTAAAGTGTAGCTGTGTTACACCCGATCCAATCCTTTAAGTTCACAAAGCCCAACAGTTGTAAATAATCTCATCCCTCAGTCAACTGGAAATTAATGTTATTGGTGAGTAAAATTTGCAGATTGGATGTCGCTTGCAAATTTCTGGCTCCAGGGCAGAAGAAACCAGTGTGAAATGACTGGGCTCTCTCTCTCTTTCTAATTCTCTTGACATTTTTAAGTGTGATGAGGTAGAACTAAAGGTCCCAGGAGATACAGAATTCCTCGGAGATGCTGGTACACTGAGCTCTGATAACCGTATCGTCACTTTATATTACATTGTATTACAGAGTATTTACAGCACAGAAACAGGCCATTCGGTCCAACTGCTCTGTGCCGGTGTTTATGCTCCACACGAGCCTCCTCCCACCCCTCTTCATCGCATCTTTCTCCCTGAAGAAGGGAAGAGCACCTCCTTATGATCTCTTGCTCCATCTATCAGGGCTTGCAGGGCGGCGTCCTCGAATCTTGGAGCAGACTTGGGTTTGTTGGTACACATGATGCCTCCAGGTCAATGTAGGAACAAAGGCCAGAAGGTCGGCAGTCTGCAAAGGAAGCAAGGCCTCTTGCAGACCTTAAAAGCAGCAGCAATGATGACGTCATCAGAGGCGACTTTCAGACTGGAAAAGCTCATTGGGCCAGGGGTTCCCACACACTGGAACTCAATTGCCCAATCAGGGGAAAATCGCATTTGTTACACACATCTCGTGAGAGTCGTGTGGATAACACGGAATTCGGATAACACGACCCCAACCTGCCCCAGTATCAAAATCCAGCCCATGTTTTCCAAGCAGTGTCTGGCCTCCTTATTCTTCCTAACAAAATGCACCACCTCACACTTCTCTACATTGAAGTTCATTTGCCAATTACACGCCCAATCTGCAAGTTTACTAATGTCTTCCTGTTTATATAAATATAGATAAATATCTGTTTAAAAAAATTCAATAAGAATAATGCCTTCTTTTATTTCAGGTGTGATTTATGCAGCTGTTGTCACTCACCACAGTAATTAGCTGTAAGTAATGAAATATTTCAGCATTTTAACCCTTGACCCAACATTACAGGATGTGGCTGGAGGGGAGTTGGCACTGATTCCCTGAGAAGCTGCTTTTACACCATTGACCCGTTCAGCTTGGATCACAGAGACCAGCATCCATGAGCTGCCTCCCTGAGTTTATACCCGTAAATCCGCTTCCCTTATCCCGCGAGGCAGACGTGTAGCCTCATGGAAACAAGTGCTGCTGTGATAAAGTAGCCGGATTTAATACTTATTACAAGCCGGCACACAGTAAGTGGTGGGGACTGTTATATAAATGCAGGGACCAGGCTCAGGGACACCTGAATCTCAGATTCAAAAACTAAAGCAGCGCCGGCGTGTGAAATAGTTATAGACTCGCATTAGGATCATCGGAGCAGGAGGAGGCCATTCAGCCCCTCGGGCCTGCTCCACCATTCAGTTCGATCATGGCTGATCTGTATCTCAACTCCATTTACCCGCCTTAGTTCAATATCCTTCAATACCCTTGTCTAAAAAAAATCCTATCGATCTCAGTCTGGAAAGCTCCAATTGACCCCCAGCATCCACAGCCTTTTGGGGGAGAGAGTTCCAGATTTCCACCACCCTTTGTGTGGAGAAGTGTTTCCTGATTTCACTTCTGAATGGCCTGGCTCTAATTTTAAGATTACGTCACCTTGAAAGAAAGAAAGACTTGCATCTCTATCGCGCTTTTCACGACCACCGGACGTTTCAAAGCACTTTACATCCAAGTAAGTACTTTTGAAGTGTAGTCATAAGAACATAAGAAATAGGAGCAGGAGTAGGCCATTCGGCCCTTCGAGCCTGTTCCGCCATTCAATGAGATCATGGCTGATCTTCTGCCTCAACTCCATTCACCGGCTCTATCGCCATATCCCTTGATGCCTTTACTAGTCAGAAATCTATCGACTTCTGTTTTGAATATACCCAATGACTGAGTATATCCTTCCTTAGGTAAGGAGACTGTTGTAATATGGGAAATGTTCTTAATACCTCCATGAGAGGAAATAATTTCCCTGTCTCTACTCTATCAAATCCTTTTAACAGTGTAAACAACTCGATCAGATCACCCCTTAATCTTCTAAACTCAAAGGAATACAGGCCAAGTTTAGGGCCTCATAACTTAACCCTCTAAGCTCTGGTGAAACTAAACGCAGTTACTCCAGATGGGGTCTGACTAAGGCTTTGTACAACTAAGATCTTTTAAGCATTCTAAGAAATGTGGAATTGTGTGCATCTTGAAAGGGATAACACATTGAGCTATCTGAATAACAACATCTCGCCGTGTGTGGCAGAGCTCGACAGAGAATGGAGGCTGAGTCAAAGATGGAGAGATAAGGACGAAACAAAAAAGGAAAAATACTGGGGATCTGAAACAAAATACTGGGGATCTGAAACAAAATACTGGGGATCTGAAACAAAATACTGGGGATCTGAAACAAAATACTGGGGATCTGAAACAAAATACTGGGGATCTGAAACAAAAACAGAAAGTGCTGGAAACCCTCCACAGGTCAGGCAGCATCTGTGGCAGAAGGAACAAAAGTTAATGCTTCAGGTCTTCTGACCCTTTGTCAGTTGTGATGAAGCGTCCAAGACCTGAAACGTCGGGGGCAATTTTAACTCGACCCGCCGGTCGGGAAACTGACGGGAATCGGTGCCGCGCTGGTTTCACAGCCCGCCCGATATTGCTGTCGAGTGAAGTCATCAGAGAGCAATATTGGGCGGGGTGTGAAACCGACATTCCACCCGTGGGTTTCCCGCCCGGTGAGTTAGGCTCAAATTACCCCGGTTAACTTTCGTTCCTTCTTCCACAGATACTGCCTGACCTGCGGAGTGTTTCCAGCACCTTCTGTTCTTCTTTATGAGGGGGTGACCGAAAGCTTTGTCAAAGAGCTGGGCTTTAATGAGGGTCTTAAAGGAGGAAAGGGAGGCAGAGAGGCAGAGGGTCTTAGGGAAAGGAATTCCAACCTGTGGGGCCGAGGTGGCTGAAGGCACAGCCGCCAATGGGGGATCCAAAGGAGTGGGTTCGCACAAGAGGTCAGAGTCAGAGGAACAGAGAGCTAAGGGGGGAGGAGGTTGTAGGGCTGGAAGAGGTTACAGCGAGAGGGAGAAGCGAGGCCATGGAAGGAGTTAAACACAAGGATGAGCATTTGGGAGCGTTGGGAGATCTGGAGCCAATGCAGGTCAGCAAGGCTGGGTGCAATGGGTGTGTGGGACTCGGTGCGGGATAGGGTACTGGCAGCAGAGCATTGGATGGGCTGAAGTTGATGGTAGGGTGGAGGATGGCAGGGCGATTGGGAGAGATTTGGAATAGTCCAATTAAGTGACAATGGCATGTTATGAGGGTTTCCGCAGCAGATGGGCTGAGGTAGGGGCAGAGGCGGGTGATGTGATGGAGGTGGAAATAGATTCCTCTTATGATGGAGAGGAGATGGGGTCGAATTTCAGCAATCGGTCACATAGAATGCTGACACTAAAAGCTATTTGGGTTGAAGTGCGCTGTGTAATATTAATAACAAATATGTCAACATAAGCACTTCCTCTGGCTGCTACTGTAATGAAACCACCGCTAAAATAGGGAACAAAAGTATTTGATACGAGTACATTCATCTGTTTATGACTAACATCACACAACAATCTCCACAGTATGTGTGTGTAGGGCAGTAATGCGGTCCGTACGATTGTGGAATTTTAACATTTGGCAACAGTAGTGGGGGTTCCATTGGCCTCAGCATCCATGGGCTAAGGGTGGGCCACGCGGGTCAGGGAGGGGTACAGGGGGCGGGGGGCGGGGGAGAATTAATCAAGGTACCGGCTCACTGTCTAGACACCATTGCTGGAAAGTGCATGTGTGTGTGTGTGTGTGTGTGTTTGTGTGTGTGGGTGTGTGTGTGTGTGTGTGTGTGTGTGTGTGAGTGTGTGTGTGTGTGTGTGTGTCTGTGTGTGTGTGTGAGGTGTGTGTGTGTGAGTGTGTGTGTGTGTGTGTGTGTGTCTGTGTGTGTGTGTGAGGTGTGTGTGTGTGTGTGTGTCTGTGTGTGTGTGTGTGTGTGTGTCTGTGTGTGTGTGTGTGTGTCTGTGTGTGTGTGTGTGTGTGTGTGTGTCTGTGTGTGTGTGTGAGGTGTGTGTGTGTGTGTGTGTGTGTGTGTGTCTGTGTGTGTGTGTGTGTGTGTGTGTGTGTGTTTGTGGCGAGTCAGTCAGGACAGGATTGGACTCGTTGCTGTTTGTGGGATCTTGCTGACCTCAAATTGGCTGCCGCCTTTCGCTGCAAAACAACAGTGACTACACTTCAAACCTTATCCATTGGTTGTGAAGCGCTTTGGGACATCCTGAGGTTGTGAAAGATGATGTATAAATGCAAATTCTTTTCTTTCTTTCTGGAACTAATTATCCACTGGCTTTATCCTTTCTTTTGAAATATATAATCAGATCTGAAATTCCGATTCTGATGCTACAAGAAATTTTTCTTTTTTTTTTAGGGACAATTCCTGAAACTACATCCACGGAAAATCTACGTTGGTCGCCGTGGAAACGTCAGGTTGCAGCAGATGATGTTTCCGGAGTTTTGAAACGACCAAAAGTTTTCTTCAGTTTTTTGTTTTCTAAATTCGTTTTCCTTAGATTATTTTTAAATGTATTGCGACACAGTGAAAGTAGCAGAGCTGGTCAGCTGATACTTGATCTCGCTTTTAGCCTCTTGCCTCAACTACTCCTTTTGGTTGCGAGTTCCACATTCTAACCACTCTCTGAGTAAAGTTGCTGTTGTTAATATCGTACCCATAAACCCAGTGCTATTTGAAAGCTTCTCAGAGATTGTTTTCGTTTACATACAAAGTGACTAAAATTAAATGGAGGGTAAACGCCAGGAGTGTACATGGGGTGTCCCTTGTAGTGCTCTGACGATCCTACCAGCGACCTACCGGAAGAACATAAGAACATAAGAACTAGGAGCAGGAGTAGGCCATTCGGCCCTTCGAGCCTGCTCCGCCATTCAATGAGATCATGGCTGATCTTCTCCATTCACCGGCCCTATCGCCATATCCCTTGATGCCTTTACTAGTCAGAAATCTATCGACTTCTGTTCTGAATATACCCATGACTGAGCCTCCACAGCCCTCTGAGGTAGAGAATTCCAAAGATTCACCACCCTCTGTGTGAAGAAATTTCTTCTCATCTCAGTCCTGAATGGCCTACCCTTTATCTTGAGGCTGTGGCCCCTGGTTCTAGATTCCCCAGCCAAGGGAAACATTCTCCCAGCATCCACCCTATCAAGCCCTGTAATAATTTTGTATGCTTCAATGAGATCCCCTCTCATTCTTCTGAATTCAAGAGAATACAGGCCTACTCAATCTCTTCTCATACGACAGTCCCACCATCCCAGGAATCAATCTCGTGAACCTTCGTTGCATCCCTCTATGGCAAGTATATCCTTCCTTGGGTAAGGAGACCAAAATTGTACACAGTACTCCAGGTGTGGTCTCACCAAGGCCCTATATAATTGGAGTAAGACTTCTTTACTCCTGTACTCAAATCCTCTTGTAATGAATCGACACCATCCTGATTGGATACTTTTTTCAGCCGCACATCCCACTTCAATGTCTTCAGGAACACTCTTCATCCAATAGTGAGGAGAGAAAACAGATTTAAAATATTCACGTTTACCTCATGACTTTATAGGACTGGAGGCCAGAATGAGCGCAGAAGACTTTCAAAAGAGGTTTATCTAATTTCAATAAAATGGGTTTATAGGAACATTGGAACAGGAGGAGGCCACTCAGCCCCTCGAGCCTGTTCCGCCATTCAATGAGATCATGGCTGATCCGTACCTCAACTCCATTTACCTGCCTTGGTTCCATAACCCTCAATACCCTTACCTAACAAAAACCTAGCAATCTCAGTTTTGAAGTTTTCAATTGAGCCCCAGCATCAACAGCTTTTTGTGGGGAGCGAGTTCCAGATTTCCACTACCCTTTGTGTGAAGAAGTGCTTCCTGACATCACCCCTGAACGGCCTGGCTCTAATTTTAAGGTTATGTCCCCTTGTTCTGGAATTTCCCCCACCAGAGGAGATAGTTTCTCTCCATCTACCCTATCAAATCCTTTAATCATCTTAAATACCTCCAACAGATCACCCCTTAATCTTCTATACTCACAGGAATACAAGCCTAGTCTTTGCAACCGGTCCTCATAATTTAACCCTCTAATCCCCAGTATCATTCTGGTGAATCTGTGCTGCTCCCCCTCCAAGGCCACTATATCCTTCCTGAGGTGCGGTGCCCAGAACTGAACTCAGTTACTCCAGATGTGGTTTAACCAGAGCTTTATAGAACTGGAACATAACATCCATCCCTTTTGCATTCCATTCCCCTCGAGATAAAACCCAACATTCCATTAGCTTATAAAATTATTTTTTGTACCTGTCCACTAGCTTTGAGTGGCTCCTGTGCTTGGACCCCTAAATCTCTCTGTTCCTCCACAGTTCCCAGCTTTTGGCCATTTAGAAAATACTTGGATCTATCTTTCTTTGGCCCAAAGTGGATGACCTCACATTGAACTGCCATAGTTTTGCCCACTCTCTTAATCTAACAATGTCCCTTTGCAACTTTCTGCTCCCATCTGCGCTAATTACTGTGCCACCTAACTTGGTGTCATCAGCAAACTTGGATATACGGCTTTCTATTCCTTCATCTAAGTCATTTATAAATATCGGGAAAAGTTGGGGAATTGGAGTGCACACCCATTATCCATGCTCGCTGTCTCCTTCCTCCTAACAAATTCCCTCCCCATGTTACTAGGTTACATCCAATTCCATGTGCTCTCATTTTTGATATTAGTCTCTTATGTGGAACCTTATCAGATGCCTTCTGGAAGTCCATATAAATAACATCCAGAGACACTCCCTCATCTACCACGTTAGCTACCTCCATAAAAAATTCAACTAGGGTCGTTAGACATGACGTTCCATTTACAAATCCACGCCTTCTCTCTGACCAGCTCCTGTTTGTCCAAGTGCTCAGGAATAGATTGAATTATTTTTCTGTTACAATAGGCTGTTGCTTGCTTTTGATATCAATATTTTTTTTACATAAAATTTCGTGTAAAATTATCATGTAATGAATGATTATATTAATGATGGTGATAATATTCGTAATAAATGTGGCTGTCAACCTATTTAACCAAGTTGTTCAACTTGCTCTGATTTTCGCACTGAGGAGTTATATAAAAACCAATTCCAGGCGAACCCATCCCTATCCAAGCACAAAATCCCAGTGTAGCAAATAATGGCTCATTCACTGCCATTGAATAGAAAATCAAATCCACCTTCTCAAGCGCAACAGCTAGGCTGACACACCCAGTGCAGCACTGAGGGAGTACTGCAGTGTCGGAGGTGCCGTCTTTCGGATGGGATGTTAAACCGAGGCCCCGTCTGCTCTCTCAGGTGGATGTAAAAGATCCCATGGCCACTATTTCGAAGAAGAGCAGGGGAGTTCTCCCCGGTGTCCTGGCCAATATTTATCCTTCAACCAACATCACTAAAACAGATTATCTGGTCATTATCTCATTACTGTTTGTGGGACCTTGCTGTGCGCAAATTGCCTGTCACGTTTCCTACATTACAACAGTGACTACACTGCCAAGGCACTTCATTGGCTGTAAAGTGCTTTGGGACATCCTGTGGTCGTGAAAGGTGCTGTAGAAATACGAGTTCTTTCTTCTTTCTATTGTAGAGTCCCACAATGTCCCATTCACTCTTACCTTGTAGAATTCCAACAGACTCAAACCCCTTTACATTCACCCCCATTGTACAGAATTCCAATGCACCAAGCCGTTTCCTATACAATCTCATTATATAAATTCCAATGGACCAATACCCCAGTCACTTCCATTGTGTAGAGGTTTGTAGCCTAGGATGTTTATATATTAAAGCCAGCTCTGATCACCATTTCCTACATTACACAACAGTGACTACACTTCAAATGTACTTCATTGGTTGCAAAGCGCTCTGGGACATCCTGAGGTTGCGAAAGGCACTGTATAAATGCAAGCCTTTTTGTTTACCAGTTGGTCTGTACAACTTTTTGCATATTAGTACACATCCCATGACGCTACTGCTCTGTCATTCTCGGTCGTAGAGGTCACACAGCTCCTCGAGCCTGTTCCACCATTCAATGATATCATGGCTGATCTGTATCTTAACTCCATTTACCCGCCTTTGCTCCATGTCCCTTGATACCCTTACATAACAAAAATCTATCTCAGTCTTGAAAATTGCAATTAATCCACAGCCTTTTGTCAGAGAGATTTCCAGATTTCCACAACCCTTTGTGTGAAAGGGTGCTTCCTGATTTCACTCCTGATTGGCCTAATTTTAAGACAATTTCCCGTTAATCTGGATTCCTCCACCAGGGGAAATACTTCTCTAACCTCTCGCTATCTCTAACATTTGAAACACCTCAGTTAGACGCCCCTTCAACCTTCCACACTCAATGGAGTACAAGCCTAGTCTATGCAACCTATTCTCGTAATTTAACCCTTTTAGCCCCAGTATCATTCTGGTGAATCTGCGCTGCAGCCCCTCAAGGCCAATATATCCTTCCTGAGGTGCGGTGCCCAGAACTGAACTCAGTACTGCAGATAGAGACTGACCAAGGCTCTGTTCACCTGAAGTAGCTTTCCTCCCCTTTGTAATCCAGCCCCCTTGAGATAAAGGCCAACATTCCGTTAGCCTTTTCGATGACTCTTTGTCTGATGATCGAGGCACTGACTGGGCCTCCCACACTGATGGATTGGCCTGCTGACTTTTTTTTGTTATTCGTTCATGGGATGTGGGCGTCGCTGGCGAGGCCAGCATTTATTGCCCATCCCTAATTACCCTTGAGAAGGTGGTGGTGAGCCGCCTTCTCGAACCGCTGCAGTCCGTGCGGTGAAGGTACTCCCACAGTGCTGTTAGAGAGGGAGTTCCAGGATTTTGACCCAGTGACGATGAAGGATCGGCGATATACTTCCAAGTCAGGATGGTGTGTGACTTGGAGGGGAACTTGGAGGTGGTGGTGTTCCCATGCGCCTGCTGCCCTTGTCCTTCTAGATGGTAGAGGTTGCGGGTTTGGAAGGTGCTGCTGAAGGAGCCTTGGCGAGTTGCTGCAGTGCATCTTGCAGATGGTACACACTGTAGCCACGGTACGCCGGTGGTGGAGGGAGTGAATGTTTAAGGTGGTGGATGGGGTGCCAATGAAGCGGGCTGCTTTGTCCTGGATGGTGTCGAGCTTCTTGAGTGTTGTTGGAGCTGCACTCATCCAGGCAAGTGGAGAATATTCCATCACACTCCTTACTTGTGCCTTGTAGATGGTGGAAAGGCTTTGGGGAGTCAGGAGGTGAGACACTCGCCACAGAATACCCAGCCTCTGACCTGCTCCTGTTGCCACAATATTTATGTGGCTGGTCCAGTTACGTTTCTGGTCAATGGTGACCCCCCATGTTGATGGTGGGTGTATCAGCAATGGTAATGCCGTTGAATGTCATGGGGCGGTGGTTAGACACTCGCTTGTTGGAGATAGTCATTGCCTGGCACTTCTGTGGCACGAATGCTACCTGCCACTTATCAGCCCAAGCCTGAATGTCGTCTAGGTCTTCCTGCATGTGGGCATGGACTGCTTCATTATCTGAGCAGTTGCAAATGGCGCTGAACACTGTGCAGTCATCAGCGAACATCCCCATTTCTGACCTTATGTTGGAGGGAAGGTCATTGATGAAGCAGCTGAAGATGGTTGGGCCTAGGACACTGCCCTAAGGAACTCCTGCCGCAATGTCCTGGGGCTGTGATGATTGACCTTCAACCACCACAACCATCTTCCTTTGTGCTAGGTATGACTCCAGCCAGTAAAGCGTTTTCCCCCTGATTCCCATTGACTTCAGTTTTACTCCTTGATGTCACACTCGGTCAAATTCTGCCTTGATGTCAACGGCAGTCACTCTCACCTCACCTCTGGAATTCAGCTCTTTTGTCCATGTTTGGACCAAGGCTGTAATGAGGTCGGGAGCCGAGTGGTCTTGGTGGAACCCAAACTGGGCATCAGTGAGCAGGTTTTTGGTGAGTAAGTGCCGCTTGATAGCACTGTCGATGACACCTTCCATCATTTTGCTGATGATTGAGAGTAGACTGATGGGGCGGTAATTGGCTGGATTGGATTTGGCCTGCTTTTTGTGGACAGGACATACCTGGGCAGTTTTCCACATTGTCGGATAGATGCCAGTCTTGTAACTGTACTGGAACAGCTTGGCTAGAGGCGCGGCTAGTTCTGGAGCACAAGTCTTCAGCACGATAGCTGGGATGTTGTCGGGGCCCACAGGCTTTGCTGTATCCAGTGCGCTCAGCTGTTTCTTGATATCCCGTGGATTGAATCCAATTGGCTGAAGACTGGCTTCTGTGATGGTGGGGACATCAGGAGTAGGCCGATATGTATCATCCACTCGGCACTTCTGGCTGAAGATGGTTGCAAACGCTTCAGCCTTGTCTTTTGCACTCACGTGCTGGGCTCCACCATCATTGAGGATGGGGATATTCATGGAGCCTCCTCCTCCCGTTAGTTATTTAATTGTCCACCACCATTCACGACTGAATATGGCAGGACTGCAGAGCTTTGATCTGATCTGTTGATTGTGGGATCGCTTAGCCCTGTCTCTCGCATGCTGCTTCTGCTTTTTAGCATGCATGTAGTCCTGTGTTGCAGCTTCCCCAGGTTGGCACCTCATTTTTAGGTATGCTTGGTGCTGCTCCTGGCATGCTCTTCTACACTCCTTATTGAACCAGGGTTGGTGTCCCTGGCTTGATGGTAATGGTAGAGTGAGGGATATGCCAGGCCATGAGGTTACAGATTGTGGTGGAATACAATTCTGTTGCTGTTGATGGCCCACAGCACCTCATGGATGCCCAGTTTTGAGCTGCTAGATCTGTTCTGAATCTATCCCATTTAGCACGGTGGTCGTGCCACACAACACGATGGAGGGTGTTCTCAGTGTGAAGACGGGACTGTGACTGTGACAATGACTGTGTGGTGGTCATTGCTACCAATACTGTCATGGACAGATGCATCTGCGACAAGTAGATTGGTGAGGACGAGGTCAAGTAGGTTTTTCCCTCGTGTTGGTTCTCTCACCACCTGCCGCAGGCCCAGTCTGGCAGCTATGTCCTTCAGGACTCGGCCAGCTCGGTCAGTAGTGGTGCTACCGAGCCACTCTTGGTGATGGACATTGAAATCCCCCACCCAGAGTACACTCTGTGCCCTTGCTATTCTCAGTGCTTCTTCCAAGTGGTGTTCAACATGGAGGAGTACTGATTCATCAGCTGAGGGAGGGCGGTAGGTGGTAATCAGCAGGAGGTTTCCTTGCCCATGCTTAACCTGAAGCCATGAGACTTCATGGGGTCCGGAGTCAATGTTGAGGACTCCCAGGGCCACTCCTTCCTGACTGCATACCACTGTGCCACCATCCCTGGTGATCTGTCCTGCCGGTGATGGTGATGGAGGAGTTTGGGACATTGGCTAAAAGGTATGATTCTGTGAGTATGACTATGTCAGGCTGTTGCTTGACTAGTCTGTGGGACAGCTCTCCCAATTTCGGCACAAGTCCTCAGATGTTGATGAGGAGGACTTTGCAGAGTCGACTGGGCTGGGTGTGCCGTTGTCCTGCCCGTAGCCGGTGCCGAGGTTGATGCCGGGTGGGCCGTCCGGTTTCATTCTTTTTATTGTTTTTCGTTGCGGTTTGTTACAACTGAGTGACTTGCTAGGCCATTTCAGAGGGCAGCTAAGAGTCAACCACATTGCTGTGGGTCTGGAGTCACATTTAGGCCAGACCAGGTTAGGACTGTAGATTTCCTTCCCTGAAAGAAAGAAAGAATATAGCGCCTTTCATGACCACCAGACGTCTCAAAGCGCTTTACAGCCAATGAAGCATGTTTGAAGTGCAGTCACTGTTGTAATGTGGGAAAAGCGGCAGCCAATTTGCGCACAGCAAGCTCCCACAAACAGCAACGTGATAATGACCAGATAATCTGTTTTTTTTGTTATGTTGATTGAGGGATAAATATTGGCCAGGACACCGGGGAGAATTCCCCTGCTCTTCTTCGAAATAGTGGCCATGGGATCTTTTATGTCCATCTGAGAGGGCAGACGGGGCCTCGGTTTAACGTCTCATCCGAAAGACGGCACCTCCAACAGTACAGCACTCCCTCAGCACTGTATTGGTGTGTCAGCCTAGCTTTATGTGCTCAAGTCTCATGGAGTGGGATTTGAACCCACAACCTTCTGACTCAGAGGCAAATGTGCTGCCAACTGAGTCACAGCTGACGCAAAGGACATTAGTGAACCAGATGGTTTTTTCCGACAATCCGATAGTTTCATGGTTACCATTACTGATACTAGCTTTTTATTCCAGATTTATTTAATTAACTGAATTTAAATTCCCCAGCTGCTGTGGTGGGATTTGAACTCACGTCTCTGGATCATTAGCCCAGGCCTCAGGATTACTAGTCCAGTGACGTTACCACTAAGCTACCGTTCCCGATTAAGCGGGGTCATGGCATGATGGCATGCTCGTGGAGCACAGGGTGAAGGAGTGTAGTGGCCAGACGTGGACGACAAGAGACGGCCAAAAGATGTGTGAACACTTCCTGCAACCAACGGAAACGAGGTCAGAGAAATGAAGTTGGTGCACGAATGGTTGGAGTTTGCCGCAGGAAGACTTCCCTCTGCTCTCTGCTGGTGGCGGCCTGTGTTTGACCTTACAACGATTGGGCGGGAATGGAAACTCTACATAGGTAGACAATTAAATAGATTCATAGATGGATCGATGTCGGATAATAGGTAATGCCACACCACCATCTAGTGGCTGAAGAGTGACTGTAGCTCTTTTTGTAAGCTCGGGCATTTCACAAGGCCAGTTTCAGGGGCTTCGTAAACAGGGAATTATAACAGGAGGTCAGTTTAATAAAGGGCACTTTACTCACTTAAGCCTGATTGGCTCAGACTTCACACTGATGAAAGAGCAAGAAATCACAACTGAACAGGAACGGAATGTGTCCGACAGAAGAGAGAGCAACAAGGAATGAGAATGATCATTCTGATAGAACTTCCAATCGGAAATCAGCAGCTTCACTTACCAGCAGCAGGGAGGAGAAGTGCAGCCAATCAAATCACTTCAAATCCTTTTTGGCAATCTTCCTGTCGACCATCTGGAACTCGTGCTGGCTGAGAAACTTAGCGCTGAAAGTAATGTTTGTGACCTGATGATTCTTATAAAAGTAGTTCCCTCCAATTCACTGGGAGCAATGCTACGGGGCGGTCCACTGGTGTAAACTCCTAACACTTCCATTAATGGAGCACCTTATCATATCACATCATCTTACAGCGCTGCGGGCAATGTATTACTGTTATTTTTTGGAGTGCAGTGACTGTTGTCGGCGGAGTGAGATTGTGTGTCAGTCTGGCTCAGTGGGTAGCACTCTCACCTCTGATAGGGAGGGTCACGGGTTCAGACTCCCACTCTGTGAGACATGAGCACATAATCCAGGCTGACGCTTCTATGCAGTGCTGGGGGAAGTGCTGCACTGTCATATGGTGCCATATTTCAGATGAGGTGTAGAACTGAGGCCCTCTCTACCCTCTCAAGTGGAGGTAAAAAACCCCACTGCACCATTTGAAAAAGAGATGGGGAGTTTGTCCTGGCCAATATTTAGCCCTCAACAAAGGGACCTTTGAGTGCATGTCCACAGATCCCTGAAGGTAGCAGGCCAGGTAGACAAGGTGGTTAAGAAGGCATACGGAATGCTTGCCTTTATTAGCCGTGGCATAGAATACAAGAGCAGGGGGGTTATGCTTCAACTGTATAAAACACTAGTTAGGCCTCAGCTAGAGTACTGCGTGCAGTTCTGGTCACCACATTACAGGAAAGATGTGCTTGCACTGGAGAGGGTACAGAGGAGATTTACAAGGACGTTGCCGGGTGTAGAGAATCTTAGCTATGAGGAAAGACTGGATAGGCTGGGTTTGTTTTCCTTGGAACAGAGGAGGCTGAGGGGAGACCTTATTGAGGTGCATAAAATTATGAGGGGCCTAGATAAAGTGGATAGAAAGGACCTATTTCCCTTAGCAGAGGGGTCAAAAACCAGGGGGCACAGATTTAAAATAATTGGGAGAAGGTTTAGAGGGGATTTGAGGGGAAATTTCTTCACCCAGAGGGTTGTGGGGGTCTGGAACTCACTGTCTGAAAGGGTGGTAGAGGCAGGAACCCTAACCACATTTAAAAAGTACTTGGATGTGCACTTGGGATGCTGTGACATGCAGGTGTGGTCTCACCAAGGCTCTGTACAATTGTTGCAAGACTTCCTTACTCTTGTACTCCAACCCCCTTGCAATAAAGGCCAACATGCCATTTGCCTTCCTTATTGCTTGTTGTACCTGCATGCTAACTCTCTGGCCGCGATTTTATCAATGGAGGCGGGTTGGGTGCGGGTCTGATGGTCGGCGGGTTCCGGTCCCGCCTCCGCTTTCAGCTGGTCAGGAATTGAAATTTTACCTTAATTGCCCCGTTGAATCTCTGCGTGCGCGCTACCCGGCCCAATTAGTGGTTTCGGGTCTGCAGCTCGCCTCTGCTGACGTCTGTCAGCCAGCATTGTTTCATTTTCATCCTTTCCTGCTGGTTCTCGTTTGGAAATTGTACCCATGACTGCTGCAAGAGCCAAGGCCTCTCCTCGCTTTGATGATGACTCCCTCCATGCTCTTGTGGAGGGAGTGAGAGGGCGCCAGGAGGTACTATTCCCATCCTCTGGACGGAGGAAGCCTCCTCAGCAAAGCAAAGCAGCCTGGCTGCAAATTGCTGAGGAGGTCAGCTCCAGATGGTTGTGTGCTCACTCCTGGATCCAGTGCAGGAAAAGGTTTAATGACCTGGTACGCTCAGCAAAAGTGGGTATAACATCACACTTACCCTCAATCTGCTCCCCATCTCCTCTCATCACCAGCACTCTGCATTGTCAACCTACTCCTGCACATCCCACTTTACCCTTACATCCCTTGCACCCTTAACCATCCCTCTCTCTCTATGTACAGAATCACTTCACTATTCTACTATGCAGCTCTCACACTCGCTATCACTGGTATGCAATGCCAACAACTAACAATGCACAGGGAGGGCCCTTGGTATTGGCACCTCACTCCATCTTTGTCCCCCTCTAAGTATCTATGCTATGGATTCTCGACACTCACTCCATCATTCTCACTCAAACGCCACTTGTGTCCCTCATTGCAGGAAAAGATAGCCCACAATAAGAGGGAGAGGGCCAGGACAGGAGGAGGGCCACCTTCCATTGCCCATATGACCACCGTTGAGGAGGCTGCTCTGGAGATCATAAGAGGTGCTGAGGATCTGGAAGTGGGGGACGGTCAGACGGGCGCAGTAGAGCAATCTGGTGACAGAATAGATTTGCAGCCCTCTTATTTACATTGCATGAGTGACTGATATGGCATCTGATGCTCATACAGATTGACTAATGATCATCTGCACTATTCCATGTGCATGCTACGTTAATATCACATGTCTAACTCATGCCTTCACTCCCCCACAGGACCATCGACAGCCCCCCTCCCCACTGTCCAGGAGGAACAGCCTGAGCCAGAAGACTCCTCAGAGGAATCTGCAACCTCAGAGGGCGCAGCGTCAGCAGAATTAAGCGCACCCAGCACCAGTGCAGATACGCACACCTCGGTGGGACCTTCACGAGATAGAGTAGTCTTGTCACCTGGTGTATCACAGCTCACAAGTGAGCATCAGCAGATGGTGGAGACAGGGACAACAGTGGAGAGTCCTTGTCGGAGGCCGCAGGACTCTGCCAGCTCTGCTCAGCTGCATGTGGACCCTGTGTATCCAGGTCCATCCAGAAAGAGAGCGTTGCTGGAACTCCAGGAACAAGTGCAGGAGTCTCTGGCAGGTTTTGCATCGGAAACGATGGCTACCTCTCTGGAAAGGATGGCTACGGTAGAGGAGAGGATGGCTATGGTCATGGAGGAAATAAGTCGCCAGAGTCAGGAAAACATGGTGAATGTTCAGAATAGAATGACATCTCTGGAGGAGCGATGGGCAGCTATTGAGCAGAGAGACCAGAGCTTCATGGAAGTCCTTTTGAGGAGGACTGCCAGTGCAGATACGGGTCCTCATGGCCCCTCTGATGTGCAGCAAGGTGCTGTCAAGCCACTTGCTAGCACTGAAGTGGGGCTGACCCATGAGAGGGATGTTGGTGGCTGGCAACAAGGAAGTGTGGGCTCCTCTCCAAGCGCTCACACTCCCATGCCACTGCGGGGCTCTCGGTCAGAGCCCCAGCAGAGTCCTCACCCAACTGAGATGGGCGTCTCAGCCCCTGCACAGCCGCAGGAAGAGCAGACTGTTGCCGAGCCCTCCCAGGCTCGCAAACCCAGAGGACGCCCGCCAAAGGTGTCAAAGCAGGAGCAGCATGAAATTGAGCAAGGTGCCTCCACATCTGCTGAAGCCACAGGGGAAGCACCACGTAGAAGCACGGGTAAGAGGAAGATTCAGCACCTATAGTCACAAGGGTAGTCACTTGGGTGTTTTGATGTAAGACACTTTTAATATAACCATCACCATTTCAATTGCAATAAAGAAATGGGATGGCAAACTTTCAAAGAGTTGGCCTATGTGTGCCCAGAAATGGAAGTGTCACAGTGAGGTGTCAGGGCGCCTTTCATCTGTAATGATGGTGGTGAGAATGATAGGAACCCACAGTTTAATGTATAGATTGCGTATGGTGTGTTAAGAAGGTGGCAGCCACATGTGTTTGCTTCATCTACTTAAGCGAATCTGGCAAAGATTAGTGCATCCCTTGCAGCACGGGCAGCAATGTGTTCGCGTGCTGCTGGAACTGGCGCATCCGCCTCCGCGAGGTCTTCTTCCTCCTCCTCCTCCTCCTCCGAGGAGGAGGCTGTGCGCTGAGCCACTTGTTCATCAGGCAGCGTTAAGCCACGCTGCTGTGCGATGTTGTGCAGGGCACAGCAGACCACGATGATTCTGGAGACCCTGGCTGGTGAGTACTGTAGGGCTCTACCTGATCTGTCAAGGCATCTGAATCGCATCTTCAGCAAGCTGATGGTTTGCTCGATGATGGATCTGGTCGAAATGTGGTTGGCATTGTAGCGCTCCTCAGCTTTGTTTGATGGCCTCCTCATCGGCGTCATTAGCCACGTCTTCAGGGGATAGCCCTTGCCTCCAAGTAGCCATCCGGAAAGTTGGTTTGGCGGATTGAAGAGCGGAGGCACACTAGACTGGCACAGGATGAACGAGTCATGGCAACTGCCAGGGTACTTTGTGCAAACATGCAAAATGTCCTTCCTGTGGTTACACACCAGCTGCACGTTGAGGGAGTGGAAGCCCTTGCGGTTGACAAAAACAGCTGGGTTGTGATGGGGTGCCGTAAGGGCCACAGGTGTGCAATCTACAACACCCTGCACCCTTGGCAAGCCTGCCATATTTGCAAAGCCAACCTCACGCGCGGTTATACTTGCTTTATCCGTGGAGAAGTGGATGCAATTGTGCGCCTTTGCAAAGAGGGCATCGGTTACCTGCGTGATGCAAGTATGTGCGGCCGACTGGGAGATTCCGCTGATGTCTGCTGATGAGCCCTGGAAGGAGCCTGAAGCAAAAAAATTGAGTGCGGTGGTGACTTTGACAGTCACTGGTAAGGAGTATCCACCCGCTCCTCTGGGCTCCAGGTGTTGGTGCAGCATTGCGCAGATGTCACCGACAACCTCTCGTGAAAGTCTCAGCCTCCTTTGGCACTGCTGCTCACTCATGTTGAGGAAGCTCATCCTCTGCCTGTAAACCCTGTGTTGGGGGTATCTCCTGCGGCGAGGTGCAGGCCTAAGCTGACGCCCTCCGCCCTGTGCAGCATCAGGTGGGTGAGGAGGAGGTTGGCGCTCCTGTTGATGCTGCTGCTGTTGTTCCTGGTTCTGCTGCTGCCGCAGCTGCTCTTCCTCCGAATCTGAGGACCAGGATGAGAGGATATAAATGGTTCCCATTCCGCTGGTAGATAGGTCAGTTGAGGACTAGAAGTTATAAGCACTCAGTCAATGTGGGGAGAGGGTTTTCCCAGGAGGTCTCAGTGGAGATGGATCTCAGCTTCACCACTTACAAGCTCAGTAGACCTGCAAAAGGTGTTCCAACACCTGAAAAAGCAAAGTTCTGTCATCTGTCAGTCAGCCATGTTCGAGCTCCGTTTTTATGCTGGAGCTGCAGCTGTCAAGAAGTCGGGCACTTGCTGAACCCAGCACAATCAGCTGGCGTGGTTTGGGAACGGCGTGGAACACGCTGAAAATGTACCGAAATTGAAAGACCCTGTGAAAACAGGCTTATCCAGGCAGTTAACAAGCTGTTAACGGCCCTAAGGGCCTCTCCCGCCGCTTGGTGGCGGGACCGATTGGGACTCCCAGAGCCGGCATTTGGCAAAGTGGCGTGGAGGCGGGTTGACGGCGGGATTGCAACCCGCCGTCAATCAAAATGATTTTAACCCTTGACCCGCCTCCAAACCCGCCCTCTCAGTGCCGATAAAATCGCGGCCTGTGTTTCTTGTACTAGGACACCCAAATCTCTCTGAACACCAACATTTAATAGTTTCTCACTATTTTGAAAATATTCTGTTTTTCTGTTCTTCCTACCAAAGTGAATAACCTCACACTTCCCCCACATTATACTCCATCTGCCACCTTATTGCCCACTCACTTAACCTGTCTATATCCCTTGGCAGACTCTTTGGGGGAAAAATTCAGTATCGCCCCATTTGGGGCGCAATTATCGGCCGGGCGCAAAGATTAGCGCCTGGCGCTAATTATCGCCTCCGACTGCAAACTTGGATTTTATCGCCCCTGGAGGTGATCGGAGTGCTAAATCAGGCGCTTCACACCTGTCTTAAGGCGCAAAGGCCGAGGAGCGAGGTGCTACCTCAGAGCGCTGGCGAAGCTCATCTGATGTCAGTCAGCAATGGAACACAGACACAATAGCACCGGCCAGTTCTTAAAGGGGAGGGTCGATCTTGCTCTCCATCCTAATCCTGCTCATTGCAGCCTTGAATCTCGGCCTGGAGAGACCTGTACATCAAATCTGCTGGAAAGAACAATGGAGAGGCCATGGGAAAGAGCTCAGAGTGCAGCCCCCACAGTCTCTTCTAAATCGATACAAGGAAGGGCAAATCAAAATGAACCTGCAAAGTGCTGTTCAGTCCCCAAAACTCCTTCACACAGCATTGAATCTCTCCGGAAGTCTTTCTCTCTCTCTCTCAGAATGCGTGGTGCAAAACTGTCACCAACAAAAAAAGGCAGGAAGTGGTCGCCTTTAAATAGCGCTCCCCCAGTCCCTTCCTGACTGCAAAACGCTCCCCTCAACCTGTTCTTGCTAGCGGCAGGCGGTAAGGCAGGGGGCGCCACTCAATATCCGGTCCGGGGCGCTACCGGGGCGTTGCACACTCGACTGACGTCATGATCTGCCGGTGCAGGAGATCGTGGCGGTAGTGTTTAGCGCCGCCACAAAATGTCTAGTTAATTTCGTGAGCGGCGCAAACATCGCCACGCCCGGGCGCTAGTTGCTTTGTGCCCCATTAGCGCTGTAGGGGGTGGTGTGTGGGGGTCAGGTTCACCTCTGACTCAGTGAGCAGTTCGAATTGCTCCCACGTCCCTGGTTCTAGACCTTGGACTTATTTGGGGGTTGTGAACAAAGATGCAGTAGACAACAGGTTTTGATGAAAGAATTTTGACTTTTATTAAAGAAAAGATAACAAACTTAAAACACACTTAATGCTTAAACACAGGTTGGGGAACACACCGTACAGGCGAGGGAGAATTTCAATATACAAAACCCTTATCCCTCCCAATCCCACTGCCTAGCTAGGTTTGATTCCAGAGGATCAGGGATAATGCTCACCAAATGACAGTTCTTGACAGTTTAGAGTTAGGGTTTAGAGTCTTTTGAGTAAAAGGTTTCGTAAGGCCCTTGTTGCCGCGAGGTGTCCGATGGTCACTGAGGCGGTCGCTCTGGTCTCTTGAACTGCTGGCCTTCTTTGTTGTACTTCTTTCTGTTGAACTCTGCCTCTGTTTAAACTGTCTTCTTCTGAGCTGTGGAACTGCCTTCTTGCAGAACTGTGGAACTCCTTGCTGCTTCTTCCTAGCTTCTCCTGAACTCTGTAACTCCAGCACTGACTTCTGCTGAAAACAGGCTTTTCGATTGAACTGCAGAACTGCCTTCTGTTGAACTTGTTGTTACTGTTTGATGGGCCTTCAATTATACTAAATTGAAGTGGCCTTATCTACCCCAAATCAAATCCCGGTCATTGTAAGACCTCGTTAACAGTAACGACTTTACTAGCGTGTTAACTGGTTTTGTAAATGTGTGAAGTGGTTTCCGGATAGCTCCATCCTGTCGATCTGTTGTTTAATCGGAGTTTGAATTGTTCTCATGTTTTGGGTTTCTTGACTGGGTCTAAGACTTCTATCTTTATGCATGTCTTTAATGGGTTCCGTAATCGGTTTGATGGGACCTGTTGTTTGGGTGGGACTGTCTCCTCCTAGGGTCTATTGTCAAAATGTTAATGCTTGCTGGGGCTTGAGTGAGGTCATCCCGATTCCCCAGACAATGCAATTTAACTGCAATACCCAAAACTGCTTTTGCAGAGGTCGTTCCCAACTTCCTTCACAGCCTTTTCTCCCTTTACAGGCCCAGACATGCTTTTAAAATGCCAAAACTTGGGTTTTGGTCTTACAGTCTCTTAGGTTAGGCCCAAATGCATTTTTATCACTCTGAGGTAGTTCCAAAGTCCTTTTTCCTTAGGTTTTGGGGATCTGCAAATTTTGGAAACCTTACAGCGCCCTCTTAAGGTGCTAACGGGAGGCGCAAACCAACTGAATTTTTCCCCCTTTGTGTTCTCCTCACAGCTTACTGTCCCGCCTAGCTTTGTATCGTCAGCAAACTTGGATACATTGCACTCAGTCCCTTCATCCAAGTCATTAATATAGATTGTAAATGGCTGAGGCCCCAACACTGATCCTTGCGGCACCCCACTAGTTACAGCCTGCCAACCTAAAAATGACCCGTTTATCCCT
The DNA here is from genome assembly GCA_030390025.1 of Squalus acanthias. NCBI lineage: Eukaryota > Metazoa > Chordata > Chondrichthyes > Squaliformes > Squalidae > Squalus > Squalus acanthias. The sequence goes on from CM059425.1 coordinate 260,298,022, forward strand.
ACTCTCTGTTTTCTGTCTGTTAACCAATCCTCTATCCATGCGAATATATTACCCCCAACCCCATGAGCACTTATCTTGCGTAGCAACCTTTTATGTGGCACCTTATCGAATGCCTTTTGGAAATCCAAATATACTACATCCACTGGTTCCCCTTTATCTACCCCAGTAGTTACATCCTCAAAAAACTCTAATAAATTTGTTACACGATTTCCGATTTGACTTTGCCTAATCATGTTATGATTTTCTAAGTGCCCTGTTAATAATGGATTCCAGCATTTTCCCAATGACTGATGTCAGGCTAACTGGCCTGTAGTTCCCTGCTTCCTCTCGTCCTCAGATCGCCCTCATCTGTCACGGGTTGTATGTCTACTGTATCTATTTCAATCGCAGGTAGGAATATCTGATTATGCTTTAAACTGTAGCTCTTTAATAAAATACCTTACAACTCCTAAGACCCTTTGGCTAATCTGTATGTGACCTGTGATCCAAATCTTATCGTGGTGTCAGAATCAATCACCATCAAGGAGCCTCCATGAACTTCAGGGGGCTGGATTTTGTCAATAGGGACGCGTTGGGGGCGGGACTGCTGGTTGTCGGTTTCAGTCCCGCCACCCAATGACGTCCGGCCAACCCACGCTACTTTCCCTTGATTGACCTTGTTAAGCCCGCCCTGTGGGCTTAGCCGGCCAATTAAGGGAAAGCTGGCGACAGAGGACGTCAGCGTATGACGTTTCATCTGTCGAAAATTTTTGAGAGATGAATTGTCAGCGTTTGACAGCTTTGAGAAGCTGTCAAACACTGACAATCTCTGTTCTATGGTGAGCCCTTGCACTGAAGGCTCACCAAAAGCTATTTCCTCAGCAGAAATCAGATGGCTGCTGCATCTGAGAATGCAGCAGCCATTCTGTCATCTCTGTTGTTGAGATGAGGCACCTCCGGATCCCCAAGGGTTGAAGCCTGCAGGAAGAAGCAAAGGTAAGGAAACTTTTTCTAACACTTTACACTCACCTCTCATACTTAGCTCTCCACACTTGCACCCATCACTCGCCTCCACAGCGCACTTTTCAACCCCTCTCACCCCCGCAGACCCACTGCTTGCCTCGCTGACCCTGGCGACGTTCGCAGCCGTCGGGAAACCCGCACTTGCAGGGGTAAAATGGGGATAAACCTCAAAACTGCATGTTAACTACCTGTTAACTACCTGTTAACAGGCAGTTAATTGGCTGTAATCCCCTTCCCGCCTCGAGGAGACGGGTCCCTGCGCGAGTTGGGGACCCGCCTCCCGGGAAGATGGCACGGAGGCGGATTGGGAGCGGGTTCGGTACCCGCTCCCAGGTTCTGCCATTTTCCCTGTAGTCCTGCTTCCATATCCGCCTCCCCAGGGCTGGGAAAATTCCCCCCCAGCTCTTCCAAAACTCTAATACCGTTTCCCCCATCGCTCTGCCCTTGCTGAGCTTCATTGACTCCTGGTCCCCCCAATGCCTTCAATTTAAAATTCTGTTCCTCGTGCTTAAATCCCTCGATGGCTTCACCCCTCTCTACCACTAACTTCCTCCAGGCTTACAATCACCAGCCCCTTCACCCCCGCCCACACCAAACTTTCCGTTCCTCCAGCTCTTGCATCTTGTGAATTTCTCTCCCATCAACCCACCTGTATTAAGGGATATGGTGCTAAGGCAGGTAGATGAAGTTAATATGCAGGTCAGCCATGATCTAATTGAATGGCAGAATAGGTTTGAGGGGCTGACTGGCCTCCTCCTGTTCCTGTGTTCCTTCCTATGATCCACCTTCAGCCACCCAGGCACCATGCTCTGGAATTCACTTTCAAAAGCCCTCCACCTCCCTCTTCTCCTTTAAGACTTTCTGTTGCAGCCAATGAAGTACTTTTTGAAGTGTAGTCACTGTTGTAATGGGAATATTTAGGAAAGAGTAAATTTAAAAGCAGCGAGAGAAATGTCAAGGCTCTAGAGCGGAGTAAAAATAAGCAGGAAGGGACAGAGAGAGTAACAAAGGTAATAAGGCATCAGTGATGAAGGTGACATCAGGGAAAAATAGAAATAAGTCAAAGCTCAAGGCACTATATCTGAATGCGCGAGGCATTCACAACAAAATAGATGAATTAATAGCGCAGATAGAAATGAACAGGTTTGATCCAATAGCCATAACGGAGACGTGGTTGCAATATGGTTGAGGTTGGGAACGGCAGCAACACACCGGTAATGCGAGGGCCGGGGAAGTACCAGATGGTGGGAGAACTACACGACCCGAAGCTTAGGGGGAACTACAGCTGTGTGGCCACCAACGGCCAAGGCAGTGTCGCCCACGCCATCTACTTCACCAGCGTCGACGGGGAGCGGTTTCTGCCCCAACTCATGATCTGTGTTTCGGTTGGAAGTGTCGTTCTGATAATCCTGGTTGTTATTGTCTTAGTGATCTGGAGGAGAAGGAGAGGTAGGTTATTATAAGTCAAGGACTGACGATGTCGCCGTACTCATTTGTTTCTAAAGTATATGGGGGGCGCTAACGGGGCGACCGGCTTTGCGACCGGGCACGGCGAGAGTACCGACACCCGCGAAATTGAAGTGGAGGTTTGCGGCTGCGGCGGTAACCACTAGCGCCACGTTCTCCTGCGGCCGGCGATCGTCACGTCATCCGAGTGCGCAGCGCCACGGCTCTGAACTTCACTCCCCCCCCTCTGCCTGAGCGCCTGCCGTTAGCAACGACAGGTAGAGGAGGCAGAATGCAGGCGGATGAGCGCTGGAGGAGCGCGATATAAAGGCTGCCTTGTCAGTTTGACAAAAGCAAACAGGCGTTTTGAGCGATTTGAGCGTTCTCAACTTGAAGGAGTATTCTGGCTGAGAAAAATTCATCACTATCATTTGGGTTACATTTGATAGTGCAACATTTCCATCGTTTAATGGGGGCTGTGCTGGCACTGGACCGCGCCCTCCAGCGTCACCGTCGAAGGCAGCGGAGGCAGAGAGAAAGATTGCAAAATGTGGCCAGAGGGAGGAGGGCCAGCAGGGCTCTCAACAGGAGGCCTTACCCTCTCAGGGTATTCCGGCAGCATTTCTCCGACATCAATCTCACTGAGGACCAGTGTATTAGAAGGCTCTGTTTCAGCAAGGAGGTGGTCACAGAACTCATCCAGGCAAGTGGAGAGTATTCCATCACACTCCTGACTTGTGCCTTGTAGATGGTGGAAAGGCTTTGGGGAGTCAGGAGGTGAGACACTCGCTGCAGAATACCCAGCCTCTGACCTGCTCTTGTAGCCACAGTATTTATATGGCTGGTCCAGCGAGGCACATTCGAATGCGACAGTGCACCAAATGAACTATTGGGCCGAAAATTCATCCCGGGACGCGAGAGTACGCAGCGTATTCTCTCTCCAATTGCCGGTTTTCTGCATGCCCTGCGCATGCGCTGAAAACCGGCAATTGCTCTTTTGAAAAGGGGGCGGTTCCTCGGTGCATCGCGTGCACGCTACAGGCTGCGCGCACGCTGTGCACTTCATGCTTTGGACGCGCAGGTAAGTACGGAACATTTTGGAAATGGAAAAAGGAGGAGTAAGACCCACTTTTAAGAATGTAAGTAGTGAATTAAGTATTTTTTTGAATTTTTTTTAACAGGTATATATTTTTTAGAGACTTTAAAGACAGGTAAGTTTATTTTTATAACTTTTTAAAAGATTTTAAATTTTTTCAAAAAATTTAATTTTTTATTTAAAATGGTTAATTTAATTAACTATACTTATTTTATTAATGTGATGGTTTTTAAAAAAAATTTAATTGAGGTTTAGCTGTTATTTTGGGGGGGTGTAAGATTCATAGATTTCACAGCACGTATGTGAAACTTATGAATGGAAGATGGTGTGCTGCCATTGGCTCTAACTGAGTCACGTGATCCCACAGCTCGCACGAATTCACTACGCCGGTGGGATACGCAAGCACTGCCCAGCTGATGTCTGGAACATCAAGTTCGTGCGAGCTGGATATGAAAAAGCACAAGCGAGGTGAGAGATCGCGGGGAAGCCTTACCCCCGCGGGAACAGAGCGAGATCAATTTCTGGGCCATTAACTCACCACAGTGAGTGCATGGGAACTGAGATATCTGATCAGCAATGAGACAGTGCTTAAAATCTTTCGGGGGAAAAATTCGGTTGGTTAGCGCCTCCCGTTAGCGCCTCTGGGGGGCGCTAACGAGGCGCTAGGAACTCAGCGCCCGAGCGCGGCGATTTTAGCGCCGCTCGTGAAATTGACCAGTCGTTTTGCGGCAGCGCTAAACACTACCGCCACGATCTCCTGCACCCGCAGATCGTGATGTCAGTCAAGCGTGCAACGCCCCGGTAGCGCCCCGGACCGGATATTGAGTCGCGCCCACTGCCTTAGTGCCTGCTGCTAGGAACGACAGGTAGAGGGGAATGTTTTCAAGTCGGGAAGGGGCTGGGGGAGCGCCATTGAAAGGCGGGCACTTCCTGCCTTTTCTTGTCGGCAAAATTTTTGGTTTTAATGCTGTCCTACGGAGTTTTGGCCCTCAGCACCACTTTTGAGGTTCCTAAGTGCCGAGCTCTTTCCCTGGGCCTATCCATTAGTGCTTCCAACACAATTGCTTGAGAGGTCTCTCCAGGCCGAGATTCAAGGCTGCAATGAGCAGGGAGTGGCTGGCCAGCAAGATGGCCCCTCCCCTTTAAGAACTGGAAGGCGCCAGTCTGTCTGGCTTCCATGGTTACGGACACCGCCTGAGCTTCGGTAGCGTTCTGAGGTAGCGCCTCGCTCCCTGACATTAGCGCCTTAAGAGAGGTGTGTAGCACCTGATTTAGCGCTCAAATCACCTCCAGGGGCGATAGAGGCGAATTTTACAGTTGCTAAACTTTGCGCCCGGCCGATATTAGTGCCCCAAAATGGGTGATACCCAATTTTTCCCCCTTTGTCTTTCTTTCCCCATTCAGGAAGAGCGACGTTTACCCCACAGAGAGAAAGGTACGATTCCACCTTACAGCTTTTCTCTATTAATCATGTTGCTATGTTTTCTTAAAGTGATATCATTACGACAATCTATGTCAAATTAGTATTTAATTAGGATGCCATTTCTTAGCTGTAGTCGCATTTCGGTTTGTATTTCAGTTCCTGTGCTCAGAAAGGCAGTTTACATCAACCTGAACTTCTATAAATATAGGACCTGAAGGAACATAAGAACATAAGAAGTAAGAGCAGGAGTCGGCCATTCGGCCCCTCGAGCCTGCTCCGCCATTCAATAAGATCATGGCTGATCATCGACCTCAACTCCACTTTCCCATCCGATCCCCATATCCCTTGATTCATCTAGAGTCCAAAAATCTATCTATCTCAGCCTTGAATATACTCCACGATTCAGCATCCACAGCCCTCTGGGGCAGAGAATTCCAAAGATTCACAACCCTCTGAGTGAAGAAATTCCTCCTCATCTCAGTCTTAAATGGCCGACCCCTTATCCTGAGACTGTGCCCCCTAGTTCTGGACTCTCCAGCCAGTGGAAACAACCTCTCAGCATCTACCCTGTCAATCCCCTTCAGAATCTTATATATTTCAATGAGATCACCTCTCATTCTTCTAAACTCCAGAGAGTATAAGCCCATTCTACACAATCTCTCATCAAAGGACAGCCCTCTCATCCCAGGAATCAATCTAGTGAACCTTCGTTGCACCACCTCCAAGGCAAGTGTATCCTTCCTTAGATAAGGAGACCAAAACTGTGCACAGTACTCCAGGTGTGGTCTCACCAAGGCCCTGTACAGTTGAAGCAAGACTTCCTTACTCTTATACTACAACCCCCTAGTAATAAAGGCCAACATGCCATTTGCCTTCCTAATTGCTTGCTGTACCTGCATGCTGACTTTATGTGTTTCCTGTACGAGGACACCTAAATCTCTCTGAACACCAACATTTAATAGTTTCTCACCATTTAAAAACTTCTGTTTTTCTATTCTTCCTACAAAGTGAATAACCTGACATTTCCCCACATTATACTCCATCTGCCACCTTACTGCCCACTCACTTAGTCTATCTATATCCCTTTGCAGACTCTTTTTCCTCCTCACAGCTTATTTTCCCACCTAGCTTTGTGTCATCAGCAAACTTGGATACATTACACTCTGTCCCTTCATCTAAGTCATTAATATAGATTGTGAATAGCTGAGGCCCCAGCACTGATCCTTGTGATACCCCGCTAGTTACAGCCTGCCAATCTGAAAATGACCCATTTATCCCTACTCTCTGTTTTCTGTCCATTAACCAATCCTCAATCAGAGAATCCATGCTAATATATTACCTCCAATCCCATGAGCCCTAATCTTGTGTAACAACCGTTTAAGTGACACTCGAATGCCTTTTGGAAATCCAAATATGCTACATCCACTGGTTCCCCTTTATGTACCCTGCTAGTTACATCCTCAAAAAACTCTAATAAATTTGTCAAACACGATTTCCCTTTCATAAAACCAAGTTGACTCTGCCTAATCATATTATGATTTTCTAAGCGCCCTGTTACCACTTCCTTAATAATGGATCCCAGCATTTTCCTGATGACTGATGTCAGGCTAACTGGCCTGTAGTTCCTTGTTTTCTCTCTCCCTCCTTTCTTGAATAGCGGGGTTACATTTGCTACCTTCCAATCCATTGGGACGTTTCCAGAATCTAGGAATTTTGGAAGATCAGCACCAATGCATCCACTATCTCTGCAGCCACCTTTATTAGAACCCTACGATATAGTCCATCAGGTCCAGGAGATTTGTCGGATTTTAGTCCCATTAGTTTCCCAAGTACTTTTTCTCCACTGATATTAATTACTTTAAGTTCCTCATTCTCATTAGTCCCTTGGTTCCCCACTATATTTGGTATACTATTTGTGTCTTCTACTGTGAAGACAGATACAAAGGGCTAGAAATTGGCCTCCTTAGCGCCTCCTTAGCGCCTCCGGGGAGCGATAACGGGGCGCTAACGACTTACCGCCCGGGTGCGGCGAGATGAACGACTCCCGCGAAATTCGGTGAGAGGTTTGCGGCGGCGGTAAGACTTTGCACCACGATCTCCTTCGCCCGGAGATCATGACTCGAGGAGATATCCTTAACCCTGGCATCAGGCAGGCAACACAGCCTTCGGTACTCCCTGTCGCAGCTGCAGAGAACAGTATCTATCCCCCTGACTATACTGTCGCCTACCACTACCCATTCCTTTTTACTCCCCCACTTGAATGGCCTCCTGTACCATGGTACCGTGGTCAGTTTGCCCATCCTCCCTGCAGTCCTTGTTCTCATCCATACAGGCAGCAAGTACCACGTACCTGTTGGACAAGGTCAAGGGCTGAGGCTCCTCCATCACTATATCCTGGGTCCCCATACCTTCCTGACTCGCAGTCACACCCTCCTGTCCCTGACCCTAAACTCTAAAGTACTACTTAACCTAAGGGGTGTGACTGCCTCCTGGAACAAAGTGTCCAGGTAACTCTCCCCCTCCCTGATGCATCGCAATGTCTGCAGCTCGGACTCCAGCTCAACAACTCTGAGCCGGAAGGGTGGGGAATTGGGATTAAAATGATAAGGGGGTGTCGTGCTAAGAATGTGGTGGAGCAGGTTCGATGGGCCGAACGGCCTGTAAGATTTAATCAAGGGTCACAGATTACCCAAAAGGGTCGAGGAGTCACAAGCGCTTTATTGAGGAGCGACGGTTCCAATACAACACACAATCAGAATATACACAGTAGACATACGACCCGTAACAGGTGAGAACGGTTTACCGGGCCTGGATCGGACGGATGAGGCAGGACGACTTTATCTTTGCAGCCCGCGGTAACGATCGCTTCTTCTTCGGTCGTCTCTGAGGCTCGCTGAGGTGTTAAGCTGAAGCTAGCGTGGATCCGCCTCGGAGAGCTCTCCTCCGTCTGACCTTTGCTCCCTTCTCAACTGCCCGTTTATATACCTTACTTTAGGGGCCGGTGGACACCTCACATCAATCATTCGTTTAATTACATTTACCCATTCCATTGTCCAGTTACAGGGGAATAGATACCCAAAGCGGACCCCTCCCAACCTAGGCTCCAGTCCCATGAGATCATTCCTTCGCTTATCTCTTGTATGGACATCTTGTTACCTTCTTCCAGACAGTTTGTTTTAGATACGTGGATCATGAGGCTCCTTCCCCAACCTCTTATCAGGCCCAGTCAAGCCTACACAAAGGCCTGTTTCTACGTTATGTCCTTGGCCTCATAACAAGCCCTTTTGAAAATCCTTATCTAACATGATTAACATTGTTCTGTGTCAGCTCAGGCAGACTGCTGAAGAATTTCCCTTAACTAGAGAAGCCCATTTCTTATGATTCTCCAGGACCTCTATTTCTTACAGGCCTAATCGTCTTCCTAGATGTGCAGTTTTATCGGACTGCCAGAGAACTGGGTCCCTCAGGCCCATCACAATTCCAGGAACTAGAACACACAGAAACCATCCGGCTACCAGGGAGTTGGGGCACCAAGCCATCAGATTCCCTTGGGAATGGGCCTTAAATACCCATCAGATTCCCAAGGGAATGGGCCTTAAATACCCATCAGATTCCCAAGGGAATGGGCCTTAAATACCCATCAGATTCCCAAGGACGGTTAAGCCCATCAGACTGCTGGGAATTGTGACACCTAATTACATAGATTACATAGAAGATAGGAGCAGGAGTAGGCCATCCGGCCCTTCGAGCCTGCTCCGCCATTTAATGAGATCATGGCTGATCCTCCAATTCAGTATTCCGTCCCCGCCTTCTCTCCGTAACCCTTAACCCCTTTTGCCTGTAGAAATATATCTAATTCCCTCTTAAATATATTTAATGAGCTGGCGTACACTGCCCTCTGTGGCAATGAGTTCCACAGGTTCACCACCCTCTGAGTGAAGAAATTCCCCCTCATTTCTGTCCTAAATGGTTTAGCCCTTATCCTTAAATTATGTCCTCTAGTTCTGTTCTCACCCGCCAAGGGAAACATTCCTTCTGCATCTAGTCTGTCTAGACCTGTCAGAATTTTATACACTTCTATGAGGTCCCCTCTCAATCTTCTAAACTCCAGTGTGTACATCCCTAAACTACATAGTGGCATAGTGGTTAGCACTGGTGCCTCACAGCGCCAGAGACCCGGGTTCGAATCTGACCTCGGGTGACTGTCTGTGTGGAGTTTGCACATTCTCCCCGTGTTTGCGTGGGTTTCCTCCGGGTGCTCCGGTTTCCTCCCACAGTCCAAAAATGTGTGGGTTAGGTTGATTTGGCTATGATAAATTGACCCTTAGTGTTAGGGGGGATTAAATATGTGGGGTTATGGGGATAGGATGGGATATGTTAGGGGGAATTAAATACGTGGGGTTACGGGGGTAGGGTGGGATATGTGTACTGTGGGGATTAAAGCAGGGACAGGGTACTGGATTTGGATGATCAGCCATGATCGTATTGAATGGCGGAGCAGGCTCGACGGGCCGAATGGCCTACTCCTGCTCCTAGATTCTATGTTTCTATGTTTCTATGTCTCTCCTCATAGGTCAATCCCGCCATTCCTGGTATCAGCCTGGTGACTCGCCGCTGCACCCCCTCCATGGCAAGAACATCTTTCCTCAGATGAGGCGACCAAAACTGTACACAGTACTCGAGGTGTGGTCTCACCAGTGCCCTGTACAGCTGCAGCAAGGTGTCCCTGTTCCTGTATTCCAACCCTTTTGCTATGAAGGCCAGCATACCGTTTGCCTTCTTGACCGCCTGTTGCACCTGCATGCTCGCCTTCAGTGACTGGTGTACAAGAACACCCAGGTCTCTCTGTACTTCCCCCTCTCCCAATTTATAGCCATTTAAATAATAATTTGCCCTCCCGTTCCTGCACCCAAGGTGGATAACTTCGCACTTGTCCACATTATAGTGCATCTGCCATTTATCCGCCCAATCACCCAGTCTGTCCAAATCGCTCTGGAGCTTCCTGGTCTCCTCCTCTGAGCCCACCCCCCCTCCTAGTTTAGTGTCGTCTGCAAATTTGGAAATGCTGCATCCGACTCCCTGATCCAGGTCATTAATGTAAATTGTGAACAGCTGGGGACCCAGGACAGATCCCTGTGGTACCCCACTTGTTACTGCCTGCCATTCAGAAAATGAGCCGTTTATTCCAACTCTCTGTTTTCTATCTGACAGCCAGTTCTCTATCCACGTCAATACTTTCCCCTTTATCCCATGAGCTTCAATTTTCCATGCTAATCTTTTATGTGGGACCTTATCGAAGGCCTTTCGAAGTCCAGGTACACCACATCTACTGGCTCTCCCCCATCTATTTTACCAGTTACTCCCTCAAAAAATTCCAATAGATTAGTCAAGCACGATTTACCCTTTGTAAATCCATGTTGACTCTGTCCTATCCTGTCCCCATTTGCTAAGTGCTCCGCTATTTCATCCTTAATGATGGACTCCAGCATTTTGCCCACAACTGATGTAAGGCTTACAGGTCTGTAATTACCTGCTTTTTCCCTACCCCCCTTTTTGAATAGTGGGGTAACGTTAGCTACCCTCCAATCCATGGGCACTGTTCCCGAGTCTAATGAATTCTGAAAAATCATACTTAGTGCATCCGCTATCTCTAGGGCCACCTCCTTCAGTACCCTAGGATGCATGTTATCAGGCCCTGGGGATTTGTCCGCCTTCAATCCCTTTAGCTTCCTTAACACCATACCCTTAGAGATATTGATTTGCGTCAGTTCCTCCTTTGCCAATGTCCCTATTTTTCCTGATATCCCAGGGAGGTTTTTTGTGTCTTCCTTCGTAAAGACTGACCCAAAGTATGCATGTAGTTGGTCTGCCATTTCCTTATTTCCCGTTATATATTCCCCCGTATCTGACTGCAATGGACCAACTTTGGTTTTCACCAGTCTTTTCCTCTTGATATACTTAGAAAAGCTTTTGGAGTTAGTTTTTATATTTTCCGCCAGCTTGCTTTCGTAAGCTATTTTGCCCCTCTTGATTAAGCCCTTTGTCCTCCTTTGCTCTATCTTAAACTGTTCCCAATCTTCCGCTCTGGCGCTTTTTTTTGCTATTTTATACGCCCTATCTTTGGATTTTATGCTGTCTCTAATTTCCCCTGTTATCCACGGTTGAGTCACCTTTTTAGATTTCCTTTTATGCCAGATTGGTATAAACAATTTTTGCAATTTTGTCATTCTATCTTTAAATGCTTGCCATTGTTTATCTACCTCCAGTCCTCCCAGAAACGTTGTCCAATCAGACCTACTCAGTTCCCGTCTAATGGCATCATAATTCCCCTTGTTTAAATTCAGGACCTTAGTCTCTGAGTCAATTTCTTCGCTCTCCATTTCGAGTGAGAAATCGATCATGTTATGATCGCTCTGACCCAAGGGTCCCCGTACAACAAGATTACTAATTAGTCCCTTCTCATTGCACAGTACCCAGTCCAATATAGCCTGTTCCCGAGTTGGTTCCTCGACATATTGATCCAGATAACCATCCCTTAAACACTCAAGGAATTCCTCCTCCTCATTATTTTTACTGATTAGGCTAGTCCAATCTATATGTAAGTTAAAGTCACCTATGATGACAGCTGTGCTCTTATTGCACGCTTCTCTAATTTCCCTCGTGATGCCCTCCCCAACCTCTATTTTACTATTTGGAGGCCTATATACCACTCCTATTAATGTTTTTCGCCCCTCGCTATTTCTTAGCTCCACCCATATAGATTCTGTATTAACTGAGTTAATATCCTTCCTTTCAATTGCATTTATCCCCTCTTTTTCCAGTAATGCTACCCCTCCTCCCTTTCTTTTTTGTCGATCCTTCCTAAATACTGAATACCCCTGTATGTTAAGCTCCCAGCCCTGCTCACCCTGCAACCATGTTTCCGTAATCCCAATTAGATCATAATTATTAACCTCTATTTCCACAGCTAATTCATCTACCTTGTTCCTGATGCTTCTCGCATTAAGGTATAAAACCCTCAGGCTTTTTTTATGCTCACATTTTTTATGAATTAGTTTGGCCCTTTGTTTTTTGTTCCTCACCCTTTTACCATTTATTTCTGTCTGCCTTTCACTTTCCTCTATTTCACTACATAGGTTTCTAGCCCCCTGCCATACTAGTTTAAATGCTCCCGAACTGCTTTATCAAAAATTACCCCGAGAACATCAGTTCCATCTTTGCACAGGTGTAGACCGTCCCTTTTGTATAGGTCACACCTACCACAAAACTGGTTCCAATGCCTCAAAAATTTAAAACCCTCCCTCTTACACCACTGCTCAAGCCACGTATTTAGCCTAACTATCCTGTTCTCTGTACTCTTACTAGCACGTGGCACTGGTAGTAATCCAGAGATTACTACCTTCGAGGTCCTACTTTTTAGCTTGGCTCCTAACTCCCTAAATTCTACTTGTAGGACCTCTTCCCTTTTTTTAGCTACGTCGTTGGTACCAACATGTATCACGACAACTGGCTGTTCCCCCTCCCCCTCCAGAATGTTCTGCACCCGCGCCGAGACATCCTTGACCCTTGCACCAGGGAGGCAACATACCATCCTGGAGTCTCGGTCGCGACCACAGAAACCCCTATCTATTCCCCTTACAATCGAATCCCCTATTACTATAGCCCTGCCACTCTTTTTCCCTCCCTTCTTTGCAACAGAGCCAGTCATGGTGCCATGAGCCTGGCTGCTGGTGCCTTCCCCCGATGAGTCATCCCCCCCGACAACAGCACCTAAGGCGGTGAACCTGTTGCTAAGGGAGACAACCCCAGGGGATTTCTGCACTACCTTCCTGCCCTTGCTCTGCCTTTTGGTCACCCATGTACTATCTACGCTGGCCTTAACCTGCGGTGTGACCAACTCACTAAATGTGCTATCCACAACCCTCTCAGAATCGTGGATGCTCCAAAGTGAGTCCATCCGCAGCTCAAGGGCCGTCATGCGGTCCCACATGAGCTGCAGCTGGACACACTTCCCGCACACATGGTTGTCAGGGACACAGGAAGCGTCCCTGATTTCCCACATGTTACAGGAGGAACGCACGGCCTGAAAGGGCGGTGGAAACAGATTCAATAATAACTTTCAAAGGGGAATTGGATAAATACTTGAAAAGGAAATATTTTCAGGGCTATGGCAAAAGAGCGAGAGGGAGTGGGACGAATTGGATAGCTCTTTCAAAGAGCCGGCACAGGCACGATGGGCCGAATGGCCTCTTTCTGTGCTGTAAGATTCTTTGATTCGAAACCAGGGATTGGAAAGAGGAAACAAACCAGCCAGGGTTCCTGCTTCTGATCACGATCCAGTGACCCCCCCCTATTGGACGTCGAGATGGGATGAGGCAGGGCAGCGATTCCCTACGTGGCCGAATAGCCTGCTGAGACTCGCTGTCTTTGCTCACATGTGAATAATGGGCAGTTGGGGTTGTTATTGGAGCTGTCAGTGCCTGTGGACCTGTAGCCCAACTAGAGAGCAGTCCTTCAGGAGGAAAGGGGAGGACATTTGGGAAACTAATTGTCGCGCCTCACTTCAAAATGAAGTGATTTTTTTCTGGGCATTTCTAACTTGAGGGAGGTGAAGTGTTAACCTTAACTCCCCGTCGGGAAACTGAGGGGATCGGGCGCAGCGCTGGATTTACAGCCCACCCGACTTTACTCTCTATTGAAGTCACTGAAGTGAGAAGTCGCACAACACCAGGTTATAGTCAGGGAATCGCGCCTCCCGTTAGCGCCTTAAGAGGGCGCTAATGGGGCGTAAAGCAGCTAACGCCCGGGCGCAGCGCCGCCCACGCCTCCTGAAAAATTTAGTGGGAGGTTAGCGGCGGCGGCAGCCGGTAGCGCCCTGTGGCGCTGCGCCGCCGGCGATGACGTCATCGCCGTGCGCGGCACCCCGCTCGCGCCCCGGCCGTGATCTTCAGTCGCGCCCCCTGATTTACCGCCAGACGCTATGTCCGACGGGTTCAGGGAGGCGTACGTGCGGCCGGGGCGGCGATATTTAAAGCGGAGGTGGCAGGCGGCCATTTTTGTTGCTGGCTGCCTGCCCCCGGCCCCCGTGAAGCCCCCCCACCGTGAAGTGCCGGCTGCGCTCCAAGAGCCCAGCACTTCTCTTGAGTGCCGGGCTCTTTTGCCGGCACTCCCGATCCCTGGGGGCCCAGCTGGGCCCCGGTTCGCGCTGCGCAGGGTCCCTCCCCTTTAAGAAGGGGAGGAAGGCCTGCACCAACAGTTTTATTTGAAATCACAAGCTTTTGGAGCGCTGTTCCTTCGTCAGGTGAAGTGAAGGAATACAAATCAGCAAAGCATATATAGACAGAGAACAATGCCTGTGCAGCGTACAATGTCAGGCGACTACAGTTAATCTTTCTGACTGCCTTTTATCACATCTCGGCAGAGAGACAATCAGGTCAGTCAGGAAGACATTATATCAAAGACATAGCAAAATACAACTAGGACAATGAGGTGGGGTCACAGGGGGTCGAATGTGTCAAATGCTGCAGTCTGTATGGAAAACCATAAACTTTAAACTTTTTACTTTTTTTACTGGAAATCACATCTGTGAACAAGCCAACGACGACTCGAGTCTGGATGACTCTATGTCAGGTGGGGTTACATGTAGCGTGACATGAACCCAAGATCCCGGTTGAGGCCGTCCTCATGGGTGCGAACTTGGCTATCAGTTTCTGCTCGATGATTTTGCGTTGTCGTGTGTCTCGAAGGCCGCCTTGGAGAACGCTAACCCGCATATCCGAGGTTGAATGTCCTTGACTGCTGAAGAGTTCCTCGACTGGGAGGTAACAATCCTGCCTGGGAGGTAACAATCACATGTGAGGACACTACCCACCAGGTACATGGTACATACTCATGTGACTCGGCCAATGTTGTCTACCTCATACGTTGCAGGAAAGGATGCCCCGGAGCATGGTACATCGGCGAGACCATGCAGACACTGTGACAACGTATGAACGGACACCGCGCAACAATCGCCAGGCAGGATTGTTACCTCCCAGTCGAGGAACTCTTCAGCAGTCAAGGACATTCAGCCTCGGATCTTCGGGTAAGCGTTCTCCAAGGCGGCCTTCGAGACACACGACAACGCAAAATCATCGAGCAGAAACTGATAGCCAAGTTCCGCACCCATGAGGACGGCCTCAACCGGGATCTTGGGTTCATGGCACACTACATGTAACCCCACCTGACGTAGAGTCATCCAGTTCTGCTGGAATTTTCACGAGCTGCAACTTTCATTCTCGGGATGTGGGTGTCGCCGGCAAGGCCGGCATTTATTGCCCATCCCTTGAGAAGATGGTGGTGGGTGGGCCTTCTTCTTGAACCGTTGCAGTTCTTTGTAGAAGTTTGATGCCTCTGAGTGGCTCACTAGGTCACTTCAGAGGGCGGCGAAGAGTCAACCACGTTGATGTGGGACTGGAGTCAGGACGACAGGTTTCTTTCCCTAAAGGACATTCGTGAACCGGGTGGGTTTTTCCGACAATCCAACATGGTCACTTTCACTGATACCAGCTTTTTATTTCCAGATTGACCTGAATTCAAATACTGGGATTTAAACTCCTGCTCTGGGGATTATTAGTCCAGTAACAACAACTATCCCACCATACCCAAACCTCCGAGTTTACCAGTGTAGAGTATTGGTCAGCAGCACCATCGTTTGATCAGCTGGGACCAGCCAACCTGTTGGGGGCGAGGGTTTGCAAGTTAACCCAGAGCCGAGTGGGATAAATCCCAGTTCCCACTGCCAAGTCCTAACTCGCTGGCTGGTCAAACAACATCGGAGATCTGTGAAACTACTGGATTATGGAATTTGCCGCAGAGTGTAGACTCGGCTCCAGTCTCTCGTCACCAGAAATGTCATCTGGGAGCCAAAGCAGCCCTAAACCGAACCTGATTACCTCCCTCGAAGGGAAATGGCCAACAATGTAACGTCCACAACTGCACTTGTGGTGTCTATTTTTGTTGGGTAAGGGTATCGTAGGATGTGGAGCAAAGGTGAGGAAATGGAGTTGGGGGTACAAGTAAGCTATGATCTGATTGGATGGCGGAGCAGGCTCGAGGGGCTGAATGGCCTCTTCCTGTTCCTATGTTCCACTGCTGCCAAGTTCATCCCCGCTGAGGCTACATCCGTGAAAGCCTCGCACTGCTTGTGAACGGTTCTGTTCTCCAGCTCCCCTTGGATAAGACGCTTTGAAATGCATGTCACACCAGGGATGTGCATTCTAGGAACAGGAGTAGGCTGTTCGGCCCCTCGAGCCCGTTCCGTCATTCAATCAGATCGTGGCTGGTCCGTACCTCAACTCTCTGTGTTTTCTTTCCGAGTTGGAAGTGGGGTGCGTCGCTCTGCACTGCCCTCCTCCAGCACGGTCTCCAGTGTGCTGCCAAATAAAGGATGGATTTCTTAATAGCAGCGCGCTCATCCAATCAATCTCCCCTCACGGCCACCGTACTGAAGGACAATATAATTCATAATAACCCTGATTTGATGTTTCAGCTGAAAGAAGCTTCATCTGAGTGACAAGTATTCACTTCTAGATCTGCTCCGGCTCATTTATTTTTCTTGAAAGTCTTCACTGGGGAAAATTAATCACAATTTTAGAGTTAATTCAACGATTGACGGTCTTACCTCACCAACCAGTGCACGAAGCTGGGCTTCTCTTCACAAGCCAACACCTTTGTGTGGAATCAGTGTTACGATATTATTCCCGCAATATGATTGTATTGTACATATAACGGTTTAATAAATTGTTATAATTTAAACCTTCGGTCAGCAGTTTCTGACCCTCTTTCTCACATACACCAATGGATCTCTAGCAGAATATTGCAGCCATAGTGATGCGTTGCTGGGTCGACGCTTGACATAAGTCAACGAATCACATGTTAACACAAAGAGAGAAAGTACGGCATCAGTTCAGGCCCTTGTAGCAACGCTCTCAGCCCATTGTTCATTCCCCGTGTACAAGAAAATAACTCACAACAACAACACAACGCAAGGACGATATTTGGAGTGATCGGGTGGGAGTCTGGTTGAAATATTAAATGACGCGAATCGGGGTCCTTTGACGTACATGTGGCCGTGATTGACATTTGGAGGCGATCTCCATTTCGACGACATGTCATGAGGGAAGATTATTAGGACAGGTGCCCAAAAACCTGGTCAAAGAGGTGGGTTTTGAGGAGCGTCTTAAAGGAGGAAAGAGAGGTAGAGAGGCGGAGAGATTTAGGCAGGGAATTCCAGAGCTTGGGGCCCAGGCACCTGAAGGCACGGCCGCCAATGGGATTTGAACACACCGATGAGGATTTTAAAAATTGAGGCGTTGCCGGACAGGGAGCCAATGTAGATCAGCAAGCACAGGGGTGATGGGTGAAGGGGACAGGTGCGAGTTAGGATACCGGCTGCACAGCTTTAAAAACAATGTGGAATCAGCTGAATGTCATTCAATGACTTTCTTTGGTTATAAGTTCCAATTTCATTTCATAAAGGTATATATTTGGACATCGGCGATGACTCAGAACTGAAGTCCCATTCACAGCACACACTGTAGGCTGAGGGTATTTTCTGATTTCACTTAGCATTTCACTTCGATTTCCTAGTCACTCTATTATCAACAGGCAACGTCAGTAGCACTTCTCAGCAATGTTCCCTCTCAATTTTTTTGGTACTGAGCGGGCCACGAACTCCTTTGAGCGCGACCTTTTTTGTCCGTGGGCAAATTTTAACGCAGCAACAACAACAACTTTTACAACAACGACAGCAACAGCAACAACTTAAAAGCATAGATGCAGCAATGCCATATCGCCGCCCCACCGTCTCAAATCATGAGACAATCAGACCAGGTTCGATACAAGTTCAACAGAACTTCTCTGCTTTTGAATTCTATTCCTCTAGAAATGAGCCCCAGTGCTTTACTTACACTTTTATGGCTTTTTTTAACCTGCGTCGCTACTTTTAATGATTTGTGAATCTATACCCCTCGATCCCTTTGCGCCTCTACCCCATTTAGACTTTTATTTTCCAAGTAGTAGGTCGCCTCCTTATTCCTTCCACCAAAATGCACTACCTCACTCTTATCTATATTGAAATTCATTTGTCATTTACATGCCCATTCTGCAAGTTTGTTTACGGTAGAATTAATTAAAAGCTTTTAGTTCGTCATGTACAAACTCTATTTAATAAAAAATTACTTGTCAGAAATGACTGGGATATAAAAGAACTGCATAATAATGCATTAACACTTCAGAAACGTCACTCAATTACACGGTTGTGCATCGACAAACCATCCAAACGCCCAAGGTGGGCTGAAAGAGGCATATCTATTCGTGCAATTTGTATTAATTTTAAAGTTTTCATCGTATTAGCCCATCCCTCATGTCACTATAGCAGTGGCTGCACAAGCAGCAGGAGCAGCGGCTTTCCTATGGTGCTGATGTGCTGTTCGTCCACATAAGTAATTAGAATATTAATCACAATGCAACCAGACAACCAACAAATATAAAGTGCTGTAGTTCTTTAGTTCACAGTATTAAAAAGAATTGAACAAAAACGGGTATCCGTATTTCCAACTTCAATCACTTCCATTAATAAACGTTGTCTTCTTGAACCAGCACACCCTCCATGTAACATGTCAGATATGCAGCACTTATTCACAAGTGCAGAAAAACACACACACAATTTGCGTCACTGAATTAAAAACAAAAAGCAGGAAAAGCTATGATTTAACAGAAATAAACATTCATCTTTCTCCCTGGACAGGCGAAACAATCAGACTGACTTGGAAATGTTTACTAATATGTTGCCGTAAAGATGTTAATTTACGAATTTCGCTTCGAATGTTTTTCTCTCAAACATTCTCCACAATATTAATCCCTGCTCTTATCACAAAATTATTTTAGGTACTTCCCAATTAAATAGCGGGAAACAAACTTCCTTGTACTCTCAATATTTAATCTCCTATTTCACACATTTATACCAAATCGAAATTGTACATTATGGGGGAAAAATTCAGCTGCTTGCGCCTCCCGTTAGCGCCTTAAGAGGGCGCTAATGGGGCGTAAAGCAGCTAACGCCCGGGCGCAGCGCCGCCCACGCCTCCCGAAAAATTTAGTGGGAGGTTAGCGGCGGCGGCAGCCGGTAGCGCCCTGTGGCGCTGCGCCGCCGGCGATGACGTTATCGCCGTGCGCAGCACCCCGCTCGCGCCCCGGCCGTGATCTTCAGTCGCGCCCCCTGATTTACCGCCAGACGCTATGTCCGACGGGTTCAGGGAGGCGTACGTGCGGCCGGGGCGGCGATATTTAAAGCGGAGGTGGCAGGCGGCCATTTTTGTTGCTGGCCGCCTGCCAGCACCTGCCCCCGGCCCCCGTGAAGCCCCCCCACCGTGAAGTGCCGGCTGCGCTCCAAGAGCCCGGCACTTCTCTTGAGTGCCAGGCTCTTTTGCCGGCACTCCCGATCCCTGGGGGCCCAGCTGGGCCCCGGTTCGCGCTGCGCAGGGTCCCTCCCCTTTAAGAAGGGGAGGAAGGCCTGCAATACCGCGGCGCGACGTGCCGCAGCGCGTGGCGCTGCGGCACGTAGCGCCAGGATATTCACTCGCAGCGCCCCAAGAGGGATGCGGGCTGCTTCCAGTGGTGCCCCGCTTCCCTCTTGGGGCGCAACCACTGAAGTTCCGGCGCGGGGCCGCTAATTTTTTCGGGGCGCTAAAAGTCGCGCCCCGCGAGGTTAGCGCCCCAAATGGGGCGCGACTCAATTTTTACCCCTATCAGTTTAATCGAAGTATTTTCTGTGTCTTTCTCAATAAACAAATAGTGGTTTCTACTGAAGTAGCTTCCTGCAATTTTTATACATCATCACATAACTCGTGTTTCTGTTAACACTCCACTAAATGTTTAAGAGGAAATCTATATTTACATTATTCCTGGGACTTGTTCGGACTATAGAACGACAGGCAAAATAAAATAGTTTGTAGTTTTCCCCTTTTTTGGTTCTCTTCCTAAACGCCTTAATGATATTTTTTAAAAAGTCAATAAAAAGTAATCTGTAACTCCTACAAATCCTCCCCTGCCCTCCCCCTCCTCAACAGCATGATTGCATGTTTGTGTAAAGCTACTCACTTCAGTCGATCGCTCAAAATCAAATATTGAGAAATTTCAATTTTAAAATGTTTCAAGCCTTTCAGACCCTCTTTAAAAGCGTTTGGACTTCAAGACCTGGTTGAAACTTGTTTAGATGAGGGGAAAATTGATTTTTGTTTCTGTTTCTTCCAAAATCATATTCGAAACTTAGTGTTTTTAAGTGTTTTTAACACTCATTTTTTGTGAAAAGTTCATTAAAAATCTTTCAATTCTTTCAAGTCTCGTCGCAGCTTTGACAGAAGACGTTGTTCCAAGTTTTTCTTTCCCTCTTCAACGCTGTAATTCCAAACGGCGCTCAAATAAGAAAGTGAATAAAGTGGTTAAACTTCCTAAGAAGGCGGTGAGGTTATCTATCCCCAGCCTTGGCGATGAGTTGGGATCAGTTTTGGAGAAGTTGTTTCCTCTTTTTCTGCTGCCGTTCCCTCCGTCTCTCAGACTCTGAGGTACAAACAGGGGCACAAACTATTTCCCCTCTCTCATAACATGATTTAAATAACCCCGATAGACTCTTTCAAAAAGGGGACAACACCTGGCAAAATTTAACTGGAACTTACCCAAGACATTCAACATCACTTTCCCGTATTTTTTCCCGGCTTTAAACAATTTTCTGAATTTTTTGAAAGAAATTTCTCATTTTTGTGTCACCGGGGGCCTAAAACTTGTTTGTTTTAGCCTCCTTCCAGCGGCCATTGTACACGTGCTGTGCTTCCACCTGTTCTGTTCCGAAGTTCCGGGAACGGACTACACACATCTGGATCTTCACCCCTCGCTCTCCCTCTGTCCTTCTCTCCCTCTGTTTTTCTCTCTATCTCTCTCTCTCAGTCCCTCTCTCTCTCTCTCTCTATCTCTCTCAGTCCCTCTCTCTCCCCCAGTCTGTAGGGGGTGGTGGTTTGTGTCAGCTTCACCTCTGACTTCTGAGCGGTTCGAATCGCTCCCACTCCCTTGGTTCTAGACCTTGGACTTATTTGGGGGTTGTGACAAAAGGTGCAGCAGACAACTGAGTTTGATGAAAAGAACTTCAATTTTTATTAAAAAAGTAAAACACAAATAATAACACTCTTATCACTCTAAAGGTGGGGAACACTTCGGTACAAGCGAGGGAAATGACAGTAGAACAATACTTCACCCCTCCCAACCCCACTTTACTAGCTAAGTTGGGTTTTGAAGGACCAGGGGTAATGCTCACCAATCCTTTGACAGTTGGGCTAAATCGCGATTTTGGGGTTCGCTGTTTATGGCGGTTAGTGTCTGCCGTACCCCGTACACGGTAGAGGACTTCACCTGAGTCTCTGGTCAGTCTTCGCGAGTCCGCTGATGCGGTAGGATGTCGTTTTGGATTTATCTGGTGAGTACCCAATTTCTTTGGTTTAGCAGTAGGGTTTAGAGTCTTTGGGGAAAATCTTACCCAGGGGTAAGTCAGGAGTAGTTTGTAGTGTGGAAACTTTGCGGTTCTTTGGGTTTTCTTCCCTTGAGTTGGTCTTTGTTGGTCGCGGTGGCCTGCTATTCCCCGGTCAGTTGGGGGCAATGTGCGGTTGTTGGTTTCTTGAGACCTTTGGTTTCCGCGATGGTTTTAGGCCTTGTCCAGTGTGTCGGTCGACCTGGTGGAGCCGTTGGTGACTTGTTGCTGCTTGTTGCTCCGGGTGACTGTGTTGGGACCGTTGTTGGAGGTCCGTCGAGGTGGTATCTTCACGAGCTGGACTCAGGTGTGTCTGAGTGGTGAGCGATGCCGACTCGCTTCCAGCTCGGCTTGTCTTCTTCCTTTCTTTTGTTGCTTAACGGGCCTTCAATTATACTAAATTGAAGTGGCTTTATCTGCCCGCCAAATCTGCTCAGTCCATTGTCTGGTTTTGGTGGGCTTGTTAACGGTAACGACTTTACGAGCGTGTTAACTGGTTTTGAACAGGCCTTCAATCTCACCCATTGAACATGGCCTTATCTACCCGCCAAATCTGCTCGGTTCTTTGTCTGATTTTGGCGGGCCTGTTACCAGTAACTGCTCTGTAAGTGTCAAATGGCCTTTCGGATGGTTTGCATCCTGTCGATCTCCTTGGTTGATCACTGGTGATTGATTTCGTATTTGGTTTTCTAGGCTGGACTCGGTCTTTCTATAGAATGGGCCCTGAGTGGTTTTTATTATGCATGTTTCTGATGGGCCCTGTAATTGGTTTGATGGGGCCTGTTATTTTGGGTGGGACTGTCTTCTCCCAGGGTCTATTGTTCAAATGTTAATGTCTGCTGGGGCTTGAGTGAGGTCATCCCGGTTCCCCAGGCAGTGCAATTAACTGCAATACCCAAAACTGCTTTTACAGAGGTCGAACCACCTCCTTGTCCCTTTACAGGCCCAGACATGTTTTTAAAGTCCCAAAACTTGGTTTTTGGTCCTAAATTCCTTAGGTTAGGCCCAAATGCATTTTTATCACTCTGAGGTAGTTCCAAAGTCCTTTTTCCTTAGGTTTTTGGGGATCTGCAAATTTTGGAAACCTTACAGTCTCTCTCTTTCTCAGTCCCTCTCTCTCTCCCCAGTCTCTCGGTGGTAGGAAAAATAATGGAAT
This sequence comes from Squalus acanthias, assembly GCA_030390025.1. Taxonomy (NCBI): domain Eukaryota; kingdom Metazoa; phylum Chordata; class Chondrichthyes; order Squaliformes; family Squalidae; genus Squalus; species Squalus acanthias. Next base: position 260,320,703 of record CM059425.1, read on the forward strand.
CCCTACTAAAGAAGAGAAAAGAAGAACATCTAGAAAGGAAAAGTATAATACTGAATAGTCAGCATGGGTTTCAAAAGGGGAAAATCTTGCTTGACCAACCTTATTGAATTTTTGAAGAGGTAACAGAGAAAGTAGACAAGAATAGGGAGGTCACTTATCACTTGGAGTCTTGGTGGGGTAGAGGACAAAAGGATCTCGGAGTACAAATACACAAATCACTAAAAGTTGTGTCACAGGTTAGCAAGGCCATAAAAAAGCAAACCAAGCACTAGGGTTTATTTCTAGAGGGATAGAATTGAAAAGTAGTGAAGTTATGCTAAACTTCTACCGAACCTTGGTTAGACCACACTTGGAGTACTGCGTACAGTTCTGGTCGCCATATTATAAAAAGGATATAGAGGCACAGGAGAGGGTGCAGAGAAGATTTACAAGGACGATACCAGAAATGCGAGGGTATACATATCAGGAAAGGATGAACAGGCTGGGTCTCTTTTCTCTTGAAAAAAGGTGACTTAATAGAGGTCTTTAAAATTATGAAAGGTTTTGACAGAGTGGATACAGAGAGAATGTTTCCACTTGTGGGGAAGAGCATAACTAGAGGCCATCAATATAAGATAGTCACCAAGAAATCCAGTAGGGAATTCAGAAGAAACTTCTTTACCCAGAGAGTGGTGAGAATATGGAACTCACTACCACAGGGAGTGGTTGAGGCGAATAGTATAGATGCATTTAAGGGGAGGCTGGACAAACGTATGAGGGAGAAGGGAATAGAGGGTTATGTTGATAGAACAGAAAGGCAGACTATTATCTGAATGGCAATAGATTGGGAGAAGGGGAAGTGCAACGAGACCTAGGTGTTCTTGTGCACCAGTCGCTGAAAGTAAGCATGCAGGTGCAGCAGGCGGTGAAGAAGGCAAATGGTATGTTGGCCTTCATAGCGAAAGGGTTTGAGTATAGGAACAGGGATGTCCTGCTGCAGTTGTACAGGGCCTTGGTGAGACCACACCTTGAGTACTGTGTGCAGTTTTGGTCGCCTTATCTGAGGAAGGATGTTCTTGCCATGGAAGGAGTTCAGCGAAGATTCACAAGGCTGATACCTGGGATGGCAGGAATGACATATGAGGAGAGATTGGGTCGATTGGGCTTATACTCGCTGCAGTATCGAAGAATGAGAGGGGATCTGATCGAAACATATAAAATTCAGACAGGGCTGGACAAACTAGATGCAGGAAGAATGTTCCTGATGGTCGGAGAGTCCAGAACCAGGGGTCATAATCTAAGGATAACGGGTAAGCCATTTAGGACAGAAATGAGGAAGAATTTCTTCACCCAGAGAGTGGTGAACCTGTGGAATTCTCTACCACAGAAGGTAGTTGAGGCCAAGTCATTAAATATATTCAAGAATGAGTTAGATATATTTCTTAAAGCTAAAGGTATCAAGGGTTATGGGGAGAAGGCAGGTACAGGGTACTGAGTTTGGATGATCAGCCATGATCTCATCGAATGGCGGAGCAGGCTCGAGGGGCCGAATGGCCTACTCCTGCTCCTATCTTCTATGTCTATGTTTCTATGTAAGGGAATAGAGGGTTACGCTGATAGATTTAGATGAGGAAAGACGGGAGGAGGCTCAAGTGGAGCAGAAACGCCGGCATGGTCTGGTTGGGCCGAATGGCCTGTTTCTGTGCCGTATATCCAGGTAATCTCTCTCTCCCCCAGTCTCTCTCTCTCTCTCTCCCCCAGTCTCTCTCTTTCTCTCTCCCCCAGTCTCTCTCTTTCTCTCTCCCCCAGTCTCTCTCTCTCTCACCCCCGTCTCTCTCTCTCTCCCCCAGTCTCTCTCTCTCTCTCCCCCAGTCTCTCTCTCTCTCTCTCTCCCCCAGTCTCTCTCTCTCTCACTCCCAGGCTCCATCTCACCCCCAGTCTCTCTCTCTCTCCCCCAGTCTCTCTCTCTCTCTCTCCCCAGTCTCTCTCTCTCTCTCCCCCAGTCCCTCTCTCTCTCTCCCCCAGTCCCTCTCTCTCTCTCCCCCAGTCTCTCTCTCTCTCTCCCCAGTCTCTCTCTCTCTCTCCCCAGTCTCTCTCTCTCTCTCCCCAGTCTCTCTCTCTCTCTCCCCAGTCTCTCTCTCTCTCTCCCCCAGTCCCTCTCTCTCTCTCCCCCAGTCTCTCTCTCTCTCCCCAGTCTCTCTCTCTCTCTCCCCAGTCTCTCTCTCTCTCCCCCAGTCTTTCTCTCCCCCCCAGTCTCTCTCTCTCTCCCAGTCTCTCTTTCTCTCCCCCAGTCTCTCTCTCTTGCCAGTCTCTCTCTCTCTCCCCAGTCTCTCTCTCTCTCCCCAGTCTCTCTCTCTCCCCCAGTCTCTCTCTCTCTCCCCCAGTCTCTCTCTCTCTCTCTCCCCAGTCTCTCTCTCTCCCCCAGTCTCTCTCTCTCTCGCCAGTCTCTCTCTCTCTCCCCAGTCTCTCTCTCTCCCCAGTCTCTCTCTCTCTCCCAGTTTCTTTCTCTCTCTCTCCCCAGTCTCTCTCTCTCTCCCCCAGTCTTTCTCTCTCCCCCAGTCTCTCTCTCTTTCTCCCAGTCTCTCTCTCTCTCTCTCTCTCTCTCTCCCCAGTCTCTCTCTCTCCCCGTCTCTCTTTCTCCCAGTCTCTCTCTCGCCAGTCTCTCTCTCTCCCCAGTCTCTCTCTCTCTCCCCAGTCTCTATCTCCCAGTCTCTCTCTCTCCCCAGTCTCTCTCTCTCTCCCCCAGTCTCTCTCTCTCCCCAGTCTCTCTCTCTCTCCCCAGTCTCTCTCTCTCCCCAGTCTCTCTCTTTCTCCCCAGTCTCTCTCTCTCTCTCCCCCGTCTCTCTCTCTCCCCAGTCTCTCTCTCTCTCCCCAGTCTCTCTCTCTCCCCAGTCTCTCTCTCTCTCCAGTCTCTCTCTCTCTCCCCCAGTCTCTCTCTCTCCCCAGTCTCTCTCTCTCTCCCCAGTCTCTCTCTCTCTCCCCAGTCTCTCTCTCTCCCCAGTCTCTCTCTCTCCCCAGTCTCTCGCTCTCTCCCCCAGTCTCTCTCTCTCCCCAGTCTCTCTCTCTCTCCCCAGTCTCTCTCTCTCTCCCCCAGTCTCTCTCTCTCTCCCAGTCTCTCTCTCTCCCCAGTCTCTCTCTTTCTCTCAGTCTCTCTCTCTCTCTCCCAGTCTCTCTCCCCCAGTCTCTCTCTCTCCCCCAAGTCTCTCTCTCTCCCCCAGTCTCTCTCTCCCAGTCTCTCTCTATCTCCCTCCCAGTCTCTCTCTCTCTCCCCAGTCTCTCTCTCTCCCCAGTCTCTCTCTCTCTCTCCCCAGTCTCTCTCTCTCTCTCCCCAGTCTCTCTCTCTCTCTCCAGTCTCTCTCTCTCCCGGAGCCTCTCTCTTTCCCCAGTCTCTCTCTCTCCCCCAGTCTTTCTCCCCCAGTCTCACTCTCTCTCTCTCCCAGTCTCTCTCTCTCCCAGTCTCACTCTCTCTCTCTCCCAGTCTCTCTCTCTCTCTCCCAGTCTCTCTCTCTCTCTCTCCCAGTCTCTCTCTCTCTCCCCAGTCTCTCTCTCTCTCTCCCCAGTCTCTCTGTCTCTCCCAGTCTCTCTCTCTCTCTCCCAGTCTCTCTCCCTCTCTCTGCCCCAGTCTCTTTCTCCCTCTCTCTCCCCGTCTCTCTCACTCCCCCTCTCTCTCTGCTCCAGTCACTCTCTCTCTTTCTGCCCCAGTCACTCTATCTCTTTCTGCCCCAATCTCTCTCTCTCTCCCAGTCTCTCTCTCTCTCTCTGCCCCAGTCTCTTTCTCTCTCTCTCTCCCCGCCTCTCTCACTCCCCCTCTCTCTCTCTCCCCAGTCTCTCTCTCTCTCTGCCCCAGTCTCTCTCTCTCTCTCTCCCAGTCTCACTCTCTCTTTCCCCTTTCGATCCTCGATCTTCCCCGCACCGGCCACCAACAGGTCCCCGGACCGCCGCACGAAAGCGAGCGCAAGTGCGAGCGTGCAGCCGCACACCTTAGAGGGAACAGCGCTTCTCAGGTCTCCCCTTGTCACACACAATACCCCAACCAAGAGGGCAGCTGGTGCCGTGCTCCTGTGTCGCTGTGCGGAGGTGCTGGAGAGCAGCATAAAGAGGCCCTCCCACTAACTTCCCTTCTCTATGGTAGGTGTCAGCCATGGCTCAGGGGGTAGCGCTCTCACCTCCCCAGTCAATAAGGTCATGGCTTCAAGTCCCACTGCCAGGAGACTTCAGCACACAATCTAGGCCGACACTCCCAGTGCAGTACTGAGGGAGTGTCATACTGTCAGAGGAGCTGTTTTTCAGATGAAACACTAATCCGAGGCCCCGTCAGGTGGATGCAAAAGATCCCATGGCACTATTCAAAGAAGAGCAGGGGAGTTCTCCCAGGTGTCCTGGCTAATATTTATCCCTGGTCAACATCACTTCAACAGATTATCTGGTCATTATCACATTGTTGTTTGTGGGAGCTTGCTGTGTGTAGATTGGCTGCCGCGTTTCCCACATTACAACAGTGACTACACTTCAAAAGTACTTCATTGCCTCTAAAGCGCTTTGAGACGTCCTGAGATCCTGAAAGGCGCTGTATAAATGCAAGTCTTTCTTTAGAAGAACCTGGCTTTTCCTCTTGTGCCGAAGCTCCCGTGGCGGGGCTGCCGAGATTGGGAACTCACAAACCTTCCATTCTGGGGGCACGTGACGCTGTGTATTGGAGTTCCAGTTCAATAGACACGCCTTCACTTTATCAACAGCCTTGACACACACAGAGAGTTAATATTCACTCACGTCTTACAGCTGTTTGGTGGACTTGATGATAGTCGCGTAAATTACAGCTGAAAAAGAAACGGTTGTGATTTAGGATTTTTATGCGTTCTGTTTTCTGAGATTCTGCAGCTTTGTTGCAGAACTATTGAGAGGAAAGCTTTCAGAATCTTATGGACTATTGAACAGGTATAGTCGGATCTGCTTGGCTACGGCTCTTGGTTGTAACTGTAAGTGAGGACAGCTGACACCCAACTATTGTAAACACAATGGGGGAGGGGGAAGAAATTCATTGCAGCCCCCGTTTGGGACACTAAAACTTCGGGAGCGGAAAAATGATCCCCAGGCGCTAATGATGAGAAGCTCCCGCGAAATCCAGTTGCAGCGCTTCAAGAGGGAAGCGGAGCGCTTAAATCAAGCGCCAACCGCTTCCCTTAGCGCGCTAAAGGGAGTGAGAGGGGCGGGATGGGCGGAGCGCTGATCAACGTACCGTGCAGCGCCGGCGGATTCCCTCCCTTGAAGGGAAGGGCCGATGCTCACAGCAGTTAAAGGGAAGGCCGGGGATTGGGTCGGTGATGGTTCCCGCGATCCGCGAGGAGCAGCCCCAAGCACTCAGAGAGCGGAGGGCCGCTCAATCGCGGCGATGAAAAATTTAAAGGAACAGCACAAAGAGGGGAGAAAATGTTTTTTTCTTAGGGCCGACCCGACCACCAATCCCTTTAATTAGCGCTCCCAAAGCGGCCGGCCGCAGTCACGACGCCTCCTACGGCTGCCGTTGTTGACGCCCGACGAAGCTGCAGGGGGCGGAAGCGAATTTAGGATCCGGGGCGGTAACGGGGCGCTGTGCGACGGACGACGTCACGATCTCCGGGGCGTAGGAGGTCGAGGCGGTAAGTTTTACCGCCGGCGCTACCCACCTATTGGATTTTGCGGGTGTCGTTTCTCTCGCCGCGCCCGGTCGATAAGTCGTTATCGTCCCGTTATCGCCCCCCGGAGGCAATATCGGGAGCAGCAAAGGAGGCCAATTTCGAGCCCATTGTTCTTTAATTGATCCATTGCTGAAAGTAAGCTAGCACTCAAATTCAAACATGTGTTCGATAATTGTTCGATCCTCGGCCCCTTTATTGCTAGACAAGGTCACTGGCGCTATGTGGAAGCTGGGACTGACAGAGCAAGGAGTTTGAACTCATTCAGGAAGAGATGTTGAGCTGACAGGTCTCTCCCTTTGTACAGGTTCACCGCCGTGTATAAAACCCAGAAAACATCCTGGGACAATGTGTCAGAGTGTCATTTGCAGCCTTCACTTGGGTGGGTAGCACACTTGCCCCGTGAGCAACTCCTCGATTTTAGAATTCTCATCCTTGTGTTCAAATCCCTCCATGACCTCGCCCCCTCCCTATCTCTGCAATCTCCTCCAGCCCCACAACTCCCCGAGATCTCTGCGCTCCTCCAATTCTGGCCTCTTGAGCATCCCCGATTTTAATCGCTCCACCATTGGTGGCCGTGCCTTTAGCATTATGTGGCTCGGTGTCAAATTTTGTTTTAGAGCGCTCCTGTGAAGCGTCTTGGGATGTTTTACTACATTAAAGGCGCTATATAAATGCAAGTTGTTGTTGTTGAGGGAGAAGATTGTCGGTTCAAGTCCTGCTCCAGCACTTGAGCACACAAGCCTAGGAATCCCAGCCTCACACTGGGCCATTGGGAGTGCGGTGGATCAGAACTTTCAGCCTCCACTTTAACCTCCCCATGACCACACCACAAATCCTGGAACCGTGGACTCCCTACATTACTGAGAAGTCGCACAACACCAGGTTATAGTCCAACAGCTTTATTTGAAATCACAAGCTTTCGGAGCGCTGCTCCTTCGTCAGGTGAAGTCATTACTGGACTACGGCCATGTGGCAGCACTGTCTGGGAGCTGCAGGCAGCTTTAACCAATGTCCATGTACAAGAGTTACAGTACAGACGCTAGTTCAAGTTTAGTATTCTCAATAGGAGTTAGTGAAAGGTTACAGCTTTTATTGATTTTTGTACTTGAGGGGGTGTGAGTAAAAGCTCTGTAAAGTTAGTGCAAGATGCTCTATTGTTACTTGCTACTGGATACGTGTTACTTTTAATAAACTTGTTCCATATTTCACAGCCTACACTACAGACTGTTTTTCTGTTATCCAAAGTCTAGGAGATAATGAGACGGCATGTGTCATATCCAGGAAGTTAAATAGAGTAATGAACTTCTGTTTAACCCGTAGGTAATGCTACAATATCAGATATTGTGTGTTTGAGGTCCCACTTCAGTTCGTAGGGAGCAATGCCTTGTTTAAAGGCATGGCACTTTACAATAAACACAAGAGAAAACACAGGTGAAAGCCTGAAGGTCAAACAGCCATGTACTGTATGCAGTGTTGCCCACTCACTAATCCATCGGCAGAGAAGCGATTTTTGAGTGAAATAAAGCATCACTTGCGATGAACATAAGAACATAAGAATTAGGAGCAGGAGTTGACCATTTGGCCCCTCGAGCCTGCTCCACCATTCAATAAGATCATGGCTGATCTTCTACCTCATTTCCACCATCCTGTACTATCCCCATAAACCTTGATTCCCTTAATATCCAAAAATCTATCGATCTCTGTCTTGAAAATACAGAACGACTGAGCCTCCACAGCCCTCTGGGGTAGAGAATTCCAAAGATTCACCACCCTCTGAGTGAAGAAATTTCTCCTCATCTCAGTCCTAAATGGCCGACCCCTTATTCTGAGACTGTGACCTCTGGTTCTAGACTCCCCAGCCAAGGAAACATCCTCTCAGCATCTACCCTGTCAAGCCCTGTAAGAATTTTGTATGTTTCAATGAGATCACCTCTTATTCTTCTAAACTCTGAAGAATATAGGCCCAGTCTACTAAATCTCTCCTCATAGGTCAATCCCCCTATCCCAGGAATCAGTCTGGTGAACCTTCGTTGTACTCCCTCTATGGCAAGTATATCCTTCCTTAGGTAAGGAGACCAAAACTGTACACAATACTCCAGGTGTTGTCTAACAGGGCCCTATATAATTGCAGTAAGATGTCTTTACTCTTATACTCAAATCCTCTTGTAATAAAGGCCAACATACCATTTGCTTTCCTAATTGCTTGCTGTACCTGCATGTTAACTTTCAGTGATTTGTATACAAGGACACCCAGGTCCCTCTGAACACATAGAAACATAGAAAAATAGGAGCAAGAGTAGGCCATTCGGCCCTTCGAGCCTGCTCCGCCATTCAATATGATCATGGCTGATCCTCTATCTCAATACCATATTCCCGCTCTCTCCCCATATCCCTTGATGCCTTTTGTGTCTAGAAATATGTCTATCTCCTTCTTAAATATATTCAGTGACTTGGCCTCCACAGCCTTCTGTGGTAGAGAATTCCACAGGTTCACCACCCTCTGAGTGACGAAATTTCTCCTCATCTCAGTCCTAAATGTCCTACCCCGTATCCTGAGACTGTGATCCCTCGTTCTAGACCCCCCAGCCAGGGGAAACATCCTCCCTGCATCCAGTCTGTCTAGCCCTGTCAGAATTTTATACGTTTCAATGAGATAGGGATAGTTTCCTGTCTCTGCAGCCGAGGCTTGCCAACCCTCCAGGACTGTCCGGGAGTCTCCAGGAATGAGAAACTAATCTCCAGGACATCGCTGCAAGAAACTCAGGAGACCGATCACCGGGGCATTCAAAAACTGTTCTTCAAAAAAATAATTCTTTGGAGGCTTTAGTTATAACAGTATCGGAGTATCGGAAACCATCGGTGCCAAGTCACCTGTTCCTCCCGAGCTCGCTACACTCACCACACATCACCTCTCAAATTACTCACATACTGCATCCCAAAATATCATTTTCTGTCAGAAATCCATCAAATTGGAATTTGAATGAATCAACACTAACCGCTTCCACCGTCTCCCGAGGGAACCTGTTCCATGGATTGGCCGCTCGCTCACTGAAATATTGGCCTCGATATTAACCCCCCCACGACAGGTGGGAGAGGGTCGGGGGAGGAGTCTAATACGGGGAACGCCCCCCCAGCACGTCACGCACGGCAGCGGATATTGGTGCGTCCAAGTGTCCCACCGCGGGGAGGCGGGTCACCTTCATTAACATATTTAAATCCGGCTCTCATAGCGCAATTGGGAGGCTGTCAATTTGACAGGTTGCCAGGCAGGAAACGGAACAAATAAAATGATAACGAGGACTTGCCATTAAATTCAGCAGGACCTCTGTCCTCGGCCTTGCCGGGTTCTTCAGCCGTGTTCAGCCTCCCCCGTGCCCTCCCTCCCTCCCCGTAACTATTGGGGCCATTGCTTCCTCAGATTAGTTTTGAATTTACCCCCATTGAAGCTCAGGCCGTGTCCTCTGGGTCGACTGTTCTGGACATGGTGAAACAGCTCGTCACGGTATCTACTTCCTTCAGAATGCTAAAATGAGGAATTGTATCACCCCTCAACCTTCTCTGTCCCAGTGAGAACTTGCCCCATTTACATCATCACTCCTCATAATCCAACCCCTCATTCATTCCATGTACTAGGCTGTAATTGACCAACACTGAGTGATGGCACAATGTAAGAACGTTCAAGGGCCATTCTTGTTGTCTTACCCGTCTGTTGTGCTTGAGGTGGTTTGGGATTGTTGACAGTGCTATAGAGAACATCTTCTCCCTCCTGCGCATCTATCAAGACACAATCCATTATCTCCATAGCTGCGTCATAGACAATAGAATTAGGAAACCAAATGCTCCGTTACTGACAATCTGTTCCATTGAACTGATGATTACATGACAGGCTAGATCCCAGTCAGGACAATCCCATTGTCTGATCAACCCGAAGGCCATTTAACACAAGAGCAACAAAATGTGCTCAGCAATGACCTTTTAAGACAAAGAGTCAGGATTTTGTGTTTTTAAAACAAACTTGGGAGATGGGGCAGAATTTCACCGGGATCGCTCCCGTCGGTGACCTCTGCCACTGACCCCCACCGGAGTGTGCAGGGTGAGTGGGAGGTCATGTGTGTTCCACATATCACCACTATGGGTAGCCCCGTACACTGCCAGTCTATAAAAGGCACGCTGTCATGCCAATTGTAGATATGTGAAAGGTTTACTCTTTAATTCAAGGTAAGAATCATGTTTGGCTGCTAGCTTTTTGCTGCTTGCTCTGTATTCACCATTCCTTACCTGTCACTGCTGGGTGGGGTCTTAGACATTTAACAGTGCTGTAGACAGGGAGACTCTCAGACTCCTGTGGATCTGTAAAGGACACAGTCAGTTACTTCCTTCTTACATCCTCATCGGCAAAACTTTGATTCAATTTAATGGTATAATAATAATGAATTCAACAACAACTTGTATTTACATAGCGCCTTAGTGTAGTAAAACGTCCCAAGGCGCTTCACAGGAGCGATTATCAAACAAAATTTGACACCGAGCCACATAAGGAGAAATTAGGACAGGCTTGGTCAGACATGCAGGTTTTAAGGAGCATCTTCAAGGAGGAGAGAGGCGGAGAGGTTTTGGGAGGGAATTCCGGGCCGAGGCAGCTGAAGGCACGGCCGCCAATGGTGCAGCGATGAATTTCGGGGATGCGCAAGAGGCCAGAATTGGAGGAGCGCAGAGATCCGTATTGTTGGAAATTGCTATATTCTTTGCTGTTTCATTAGTTAAAGCTAGTAGACAGGAACAAAAAGCCATCACACAAAGGCTAATGGAATCTGGAGCACTCGTTCAGTCCTGGGCACCGCACCTCAGGAAGGATATACTGGCCCTTCGAGGGGGAGCAGCGCAGATTCACCAGAATGATACTGGGGATTAGAGGGTTAAATTACGAGGACAACTTGTATAAAAGTGGTTTTTATTCCCTTGACTATAGAAGGTTGAGGAGTGACCTCATCAAGGTGCTTGAAATGATGAAGGGATTCGATAGGATAGATACAGAGGAACAATTTCCACTGATGGAGGAGTCAAGAACGCGAGTATATAATCTGAAAATGATGGCTAGACCATTTAGGAGGGAAATCAGGAAGCACGTTTCCACACAATGGGGAGTGGAAATCTGGAATTCTGGCCCCAATAAGGCTGTGGATGCTGGGACAGCTGGAGCTTTCCAGACTGAGATTGCTAGATTTCTGTTTGGTCAGGGTATCAAGAGATCTGGAACTAAGGCGGGTGAATGGAGTTAAGGTACAGAAGACTCTCCTGAGTTCCCGATTGGATTTATTAGTGACTATCTCTTATTTATGGCCCCTAGTTCTGGACTCCCCTGCAAATGGAAACATCTGCTTTACCAACTATCCTATCAAACCCTTTCACAATTTTAAAGTCCTCTATCAGGTCACCACTCAGTCTTCTCTATTCTAGAGAAAAGAGCCCCAGCCTGTTCAATCTTTGCTAATGGGTATAACCTCTCAGTTCTGGTATCATTGTAGCAAATCCTTTTTGTACCTACTTCAGTGCCTCGATATCCTTTTTATAATAGGCTGTGTTGTAGTTGCTTGTGGAGTCGCCTCATGTGGAGGCACAAGTAAGGAGTGTGATGGAATACTCTCCACTTGCCTGGATGAGTGCAGCTCCAACAACACTCAAGAAGCTCGACAGCATTTTGGTGACAGTGACCATAATTCGGTGAGATTTAAGGTAGTCATGGAAAAGGACAAAGATGGACCGGAAATAAAGGTTCTAAATTGGGGGAAGGCCGATTTTAATATGATAAGGCAGGATCTGGCCAAAGTGGACTGGGATCAGCTACTTGTAGGAAAATCCACATCAGAGCAGTGGGAGTCTTTCAGAAAGGAAATAGAGAGAGTACAATGCCAACATGTTCCCGTGAAGGTCAAGGGTGGGACCAACAAACCCAGGAAACCCTGGAGGTCAAGGGATATACAAGAATGGATTAGGAAAAAAGGGAGGCTTTTGGCAGATATAAAGGACTAAAAACAGTAGAAGTCCTAGAGGAGTATAGAAAGTGCAGGGGGGTACTTAAAAAAGAAATTAGGAGAGCGAAGAGGGGGCATGAAATAACACTGGCGGGCAAAATAAAGGAAAATCCCAAGGTGTTTTATAAGTATATTAAGGGCAAGAGGATAACCAGGGAAAGAGTAGGGCCCATTAGGGACCAAAGTGGCAATCTGTGTGTAGAGCCGGAAGATGTGGGTGAGGTTTTAAATGAATATTTTGCATCTGTGTTCACTATGGAGAAGGACGATGTAGACATAGAAATCAGGCAGGGGGGATTGTGTTATACTTGAACAAATTAGTATTGAGAGGGAGGAGGTACTAGCGGTTTTAGCGGGCTTAAAAGTGGATAAATCCCCAGGCCCAGACGAGATGTATCCAGGCTGCTGTGTGAGGCAAGGGAGGAGATTGCAGGGGCTCTGACACAAATTTTCAGAACCTCTCTGGCCACAGGGGAGGTGCCAGAGGACTGGAGGACAGCTGACGTAGTACCATTATTCAAGAAGGGTAGTAGGGATAAACCAGGAATTACAGGCCAGTGAGCCTAACATCAGTGGTAGGGAAATTATTGGAAAAAGTTCTGAGGGACAGAATTAGTCTCCACTTGGAGAGGCAAGGATTAATCAAGGATAGTCAGCATGGCTTTGTCAGGGGGAGATCATGTCTAACCAATTTGATTGAATTTTTCGAGGGTGTGACTAGGTGCGTGGATGAGGGTACTGCAGTTGATGTAGTCTACATGGACTTCAGTAAGGCTTTTGACAAAGTCCCACATGGGAGACTGGTCAAGAAGGTAAGAGCCCATGGGATCCAGGGCAATTTGGCACATTGGATCCAAAATTGGCTTAGTGGCAGGAGGCAGAGGCTGATGGTCGAAGGTTGTTTTTGTGACTGGAAGCCTGTGTCCAGTGGTGTACCGCAGGGATCGGTGTTGGGTCCTTTGCTGTTTGTTGTGTACCTTCATAATTTAGATATGAATGTAGGAGGTATGATCAGTAAGTTCGCAGATGACACGAAAATTGGTGGAGTGGTAAATAGCGAGGAGGGAAGCCTCAGGCTACAGGACGATATAGACGGGTTGGTCAGATGGGCAGAACAATGGCAAATGGAATTTAACCCTGAAAAGTGTGAGGTGATGCATTTTGGGAGGACTAACAAGGCAAGGGAATACACAATGAATGGTAGGACCCTAGGAAGGGACAGAGGATCAGAGGTGTGCATGTACATAGATCCCTGAAGGCAGCAGGACAGGTAGATAAGGTGGTTAAAAATGCATCTGGGATACTTGTCTTCATTAGCCGAGGCATAGAATATAAGAGCAGGGAGGTTATGATGGAGCTGTACAAACGCTAGTTAGGCCACAGCTGGAATACTATGTGCAATTCTGGTCGCCACACTATAGGAAGGATGTGATTGCATTGGAGAGGGTGCAGAGGAGATTCACCAGGATGTTACCTGGGCTGGAGCGCTTCAGCTATGAAGAGAGACTGGACAGGCTGGGGTTGTTTTCCTTAGAGCAGAGAAGGCTGAGGGGGTACCTGATTGAGGTGTACAAAATTTTGAGGGGCATAGATAGGGGAGATAGAAAGGAACTTTTCCCCTTAGTAGAGGGCTCAATAACCAGGGGGCTTAGTTTCAAGGTAAGGGGCAGGAGGTTTAGAGGGGATTTGAGGAAAAACTTTTTCACCCAGAGGGTGGTTGGAATCTGGAACTCACTGCCTGAAAGGGTGGTAGAGGCAGGAACCCTCACAACATTCAAGAAGCATTTAGATAAGCACTTGAAACGCCATCGCATACAAGGCTACGGACCAAGTGCTGGAAAATGGGATTAGAATAGACAGGCCTTGTTGGCCGGCGCTATCACGATGGGCCGAATGGCCTCTTTCTGTGCTGTGTAACTCTATGACTCTATGACGGGAACTGAGTAGGTCTGATTGGACAACGTTCCTGGGAGGACTGGAGGTAGATAAACAATGGCAAGCATTTAAAGATAGAATGACAAAATTGCAAAAATTGTTTATACCAATCTGGCATAAAAGGAAATCTAAAAAGGTGACTCAACCGTGGATAACAGGGGAAATTAGAGACAGCATAAAATCCAAAGATAGGGCGTATAAAATAGCCAAAAAACGCGCCAGAGCGGAAGATTGGGAACAGTTTAAGATAGAGCAAAGGAGGGCAAAGGGCTTAATCAAGAAGGGCAAAATAGCTTACGAAAGCAAGCTGGCGGAAAATATAAAAACTAACTCCAAAAGCTTTTATAAGTATATCAAGAGGAAAAGACTGGTGAAAACCAAAGTTGGTCCATTGCAGTCAGATACGGGGGAATATATAATGGGAAATAAGGAAATGGCAGACCAACTAAATGCATACTTTGGGTCAGTCTTTACGAAGGAAGACACAAAAAACCTCCCTGGGATATCGGGAAAAATAGGGACATTGGCAAAGGAGGAACTGACGCAAATCAATATCTCTAAGGATATGGTGTTAAGGAAGCTAAAGGGATTGAAGGCGGACAAATCCCCAGGGCCTGATAACATGCATCCTAGGGTACTGAAGGAGGTGGCCCTAGAGATAGCGGATGCACTAAGCATGATTTTTCAGAATTCATTAGACTCGGGAACAGTGCCCATGGATTGGAGGGTAGCTAACGTTACCCCACTATTCAAAAGGGGGGTAGGGAAAAAGCAGGTAATTACAGACCTGTAAGCCTTACATCAGTTGTGGGCAAAATGCTGGAGTCCATCATTAAGGATGAAATAGCCGAGCACTTAGCAAATGGGGACAGGATAGGACAGAGTCAACATGGATTTACAAAGGGTAAATTGTGCTTGACTAATCTATTGGAATTTTTTGAGGGAGTAACTGGTAAAATAGATGGGGGAGAGCCAGTAGATGTGGTGTACCTGGACTTCCAAAAGGCCTTCGATAAGGTCCCACATAAAAGATTAGCATGGAAAATTGAAGCTCATGGGATAAAGGGGAAAGTATTGACGTGGATAGAGAACTGGCTGTCAGATAGAAAACAGAGAGTTGGAATAAACGGCTCATTTTCTGAATGGCAGGCAGTAACAAGTGGGGTACCACAGGGATCTGTCCTGGGTCCCCAGCTGTTCACAATTTATATTAATGACCTGGATCAGGGAGTCGAATGCAGCATTTCCAAATTTGCAGATGACACTAAACTAGGAGGGGGGGTGGGCTCAGAGGAGGAGACCAGGAAGCTCCAGAGCGATTTGGACAGACTGGGTGATTGGGCGGATAAATGGCAGATGCACTATAATGTGGACAAGTGCGAAGTTATCCACCTTGGGTGCAGGAACGGGAGGGCAAATTATTATTTAAATGGCAATAAATTGGGAGAGGGGGAAGTACAGAGAGACCTGGGTGTTCTTGTACACCAGTCACTGAAGGCGAGCATGCAGGTGCAACAGGCGGTCAAGAAGGCAAACGGTATGCTGGCCTTCATAGCAAAAGGGTTGGAATACAGGAACAGGGATACCTTGCTGCAGCTGTACAGGGCACTGGTGAGACCACACCTCGAGTACTGTGTACAGTTTTGGTCGCCTCATCTGAGGAAAGATGTTCTTGCCATGGAGGGGGTGCAGCGGCGATTCACCAGGCTGATACCAGGAATGGCGGATTGACCTATGAGGAGAGACTATGTAGTTTAGGGATGTACACACTGGAGTTTAGAAGATTGAGAGGGGACCTCATAGAAGTGTATAAAATTCTGACAGGTCTAGACAGATTAGATGCAGAAGGAATGTTTCCCTTGGCGGGTGAGAACAGAACTAGAGGACATAATTTAAGGATAAGGGCTAAACCATTTAGGACAGAAATGAGGGGGAATTTCTTCACTCAGAGAGTGGTGAACCTGTGGAACTCATTGCCACAGAGGGCAGTGTACGCCAGCTCATTAAATATATTTAAGAGGGAATTAGATATATTTCTACAGGCAAAAGGGGTTAAGGGTTACGGAGAGAAGGCGGGGACGGGATACTGAATTGAAGGATCAGCCATGATCTCATTAAATGGCGGAGCAGGCTCGAAGGGCCGGATGGCCTACTCCTGCTCCTATCTTCTATGTATCTATGTATCTATGTATGACCATCCAAGACAAAGCAGTCTGCTTGTTTGGCACCCCATCCACCACCTTAAACATTCACTCCCTCCACCACCGGCGTACCGTGGCTGCAGTGTGTACCATCTACAAGATGCACTGCAGCAACTCGCCAAGGCTTCTTTGGCAGCACCTCCCAAACCTGCGACCTCTTCCACCTAGAAGCAGAGAGTTGGGATAAGTGGTTCATTCTCGGACTGGCAATCAGTAGCCAGTGGTGTTCCGCAGGGGTCGGTGCTGGGTCCCCAACTCTTTACAATCTATATTAACGATTTGGAGGAGGGGACCGAGTGTAACATATCAAAGTTTGCAGATGATACAAGGATGGGAGGGAAAGTAGAGAGTGAGGAGGACATAAAAAACCTACAAGGGGATATAGACAGGCTGGGTGAGTGGGCAGAGATTTGGCAGATGCAATACAATATTGGAAAATGTGAGGTTTTGCACTTTGGCAGGAAAAATCAGAGAGCAAGTTATTATCTTAATGGCGAGAAACTGGAAAGTACTGCAGTGCAAAGGGATCTGGGGGTCTTGGTGCAAGAAAATCAATAAGTTAGTATGCAGGTGCAGCAGGTGATCAAGAAAGCCAATGGAATGTTGGCTTTTATTGCTAGGGGGATAGAATATAAAAACAGGGAGGTATTGCTGCAGTTGTATAGGGTATTGGTGAGACCGCACCTGGAGTACTGCATACAGTTTTGGTGTCCATACTTAAGAAAAGACATACTTGCTCTCAAGGCAGTACAAAGAAGGTTCACTCGGTTAATTCCGGGGATGAGGGGATGGACATACGAGGAGAGGTTGAGTAGATTGGGACTCTACTCATTGGAGTTCAGAAGAATGAGAGGCGATCTTATTGAAACATATAAGATTGTGAAGGGGCTTGATCGGGTGGACGCGGTGAGGATGTTCCCAATGATGGGTGAAACTAGAACTAGGGGACATAATCTTAGAATAAGGGGCTGCTCTTTCAAAACTGAGATGAGGAGAAACTTTTTCACTCAGAGGGTAGTGGGTCTGTGGAATTTGCTACCCCAGGAAGCTGTGGAAGCTACTTCATTAAATAAATTTAAAACAAAAATAGACCGTTTCCTAGAAGTAAAGGGAATCAGGGGTTACGGGGAGCGGGCTGGAAATTGGACATGAGTTTGAGTTCGGATCGGTCAAGGCCCTGTGGGTGGCGGAGCGGGCCCAGGGGCCGAGTGGCCGGGTCCTGCTCCTACTTCTTGTGTTCTTTAGATTTGAGGTTGGATCAGATCAGCCATGATCTCATTGAATGGCGGAACAGGCTCGAGGCGCCGATTGGTCTACTCCTGCTCCTATTTCTTATGTTCTTATGTTCTTACAAGGGCAGCAGGTGCATGGGAACACCACCACCTCCAAGTTCCCCTCCAAGTCACACACCATCCTGACTTAGAAGTATATCGCCGATCCTTCATCGTCGCTGGGTCAAAATCCTGGAACTCCCTCCCTAACAGCACTGTGGGAGTACCTTCACCACACGGACTGCAGAGGTTCAAGAAGGTGGCTCACCACCACCTTCTTAAGGGCAACTAGGGATGGGCAATAAATGCTGGCCTTGCCAGCGACGCCCACAGACCAGAATAGAAAAAAATAATTACCTGTCTCAGCTTGCTGTGACTCCGTAAAATTAACAACACTGTAAACACCATCACTTCCAAGTTCTTGTGGATCTGTCAAAGACACAAAAATGTAAGAAAATATGGAACATGGATTTTTTTGACTGGAGTAACATAGGTGAAAGGACCACCATACAGGACCCCATCGAGGCTGGAAAAATAGAGGAGAAAATGAGCTGAATCACAAAGTAATGATTCGGGAAACGCCAAACTGAGCTTTTAAAAACTCTCGGAAAACTCTTAGCTTTTGAGTTTTGCATCTTATCCGTGGCTCAGTTGGTAGCACTCTCACCTCAATGTCGGAAGACCATGGGCTCAAGTCCCACTCCAGAGATTTGAGCACATAATCCAGACCGACATCCCCAGTGCAGTGCTGAGGGAGTGCTGCACTGTCGGAGGTGCCGTCTTTCGGATGAGACTTAAATTGAGGCCCCGCCTGCTCTCTCAGGTGGAGGTAACAGATCCCATGGCCACTATATTGAAGAAGAGCAGGGGAGTTCTCCCAGGTGTCCTGGCCGATATACATTTCTCAAACCGAAAACAGATTATCTGGTCATTATCACATTGCTGTTTGTGGGAGCTTGCTGTGCGCAAATTGGCTGCCACGTTTCCCACATTACAACAGTGACTCCACTTCAAAAGTCATTCATTGTATATGAAGCGTTTTGTGAAATCCTGAGGTTGTGAAAGGTGCGACAGAAATACAAGTTCTTTCTTTAAAAGCCTGTAGATTGTAGGACGGGCCGACTCGGGGGGGGGACGGGTCGACTCGGGGGAGACGGGACGACTCGGGGGGGACGGGTGGACTCGGGGGGGGCGGGGGAGGGACAACTCGGGGGGGGACGGGACGACTCGGGGGGGACGGGTGGACTCGGGAAGGCGGGGGGGGGGACAACTCGGGGGGGACGGGACGACTCGGGGGGGACGGGTGGACTCGGGGGGGGCGGGGGGGAAACTCGGGGGGGACGGGTGGACTCGGGGGGGACGGGTGGACTCGGGTAGGACGGGTGGACTCGGGGGGGACGGGACGACTCGGGTGGGACGGGAGGACTCGGGGGGGACGGGACGACTCGGGGGGGACGGGTGGACTCGGGGGGGACGGGTGGACTCGGGGGGGACGGGTGGACTCGGGGGGGACGGGTGGACTCGGGTAGGACGGGTGGACTCGGGGGGGACGGGACGACTCGGGTGGGACGGGACGACTCGGGTGGGACGGGAGGACTCGGGGGGGACGGGACGACTCGGGGGGGACGGGTGGACTCGGGGGGGACGGGTGGACTCGGGGGGGACGGGAGGACTCGGGGGGGACGGGACGACTCGGGGGGGACGGGTGGACTCGGGGGGGACGGGAGGACTCGGGGGGGGACTGGACGACTCGGGGGGGACGGGACGACTCGGGGGGGACGGGACGACTCGGGGGGGACGGGACGACTCGGGGGGGACGGGACGACTCGGGGGGGGACGGGACGACTCGGGTGGGACGGGAGGACTCGGGGGGGACGGGACGACTCGGGGGGGACGGGACGACTCGGGTAGGACGGGTGGACTCGGGGGGGACGGGTGGACTCGGGGGGGACGGGAGGACTCGGGGGGGACTGGACGACTCGGGGGGGACGGAACGACTCGGGGGGGACGGAACGACTCGGGTAGGACGGGACGACTCGGGGTGGCCGGGACGACTCGGGGGGGACGGGTGGACTCGGGGGGGACGGGTGGACTCGGGGGGGACGGGTGGACTCGGGGGGGACGGGTGGACTCGGGGGGGACGGGTGGACTCGGGGGGGACGGGTGGACTCGGGGGGGACGGGACGACTCGGGGGGAACGGGACGACTCGGGGGGGACGGGACGACTCGGGTAGGACGGGACGGATGGACTCGTGGGGGGATGGGACGACTCGGGGGGGACGGGACGACTCGGGGGGGACGGGTGGACTTGGGTAGGACGGGACGGGTGGACTCGGGGGGGACGGGACGACTCGAGGGGGACGGGTGGACTCGGGGGGGACGGGTGGACTCGGGGGGGACGGGTGGACTCGGGGGGGACGGGTGGACTCGGGGGGGACGGGACGACTCGGGGGGGACGGGACGACTCGGGTGGGACGGGTGGACTCGGGGGGGACGGGTGGACTCGGGGGGGACGGGTGGACTCGGGGGGGACGGGTGGACTCGGGGGGGACGGGACGACTCGGGTGGGACGGGTGGACTCGGGTAGGACGGGTGGACTCGGGGGGGACGGGTGGACTCGGGGGGGACGGGTGGACTCGGGGGGGACGGGACGACTCGGGGGGGGACGGGACGACTCGGGTGGGACGGGTGGACTCGGGGGGGGACGGGTGGACTCGGGGGGGACGAGACGACGCGGGGGGGACGGGACGACTCGGGTGGGACGGGACGACTCGGGGGGGACGGGACGACTCGGGGGGGACGGGACGACTGGGGGGGGACGGGAGGACTCGGGGGGGACGGGGGGACTCGGGGGGGACGGGTGGACTCAGGTAGGACGGGTGGACTCGGGGGGGACGGGTGGACTCGGGGGGGACGGGACGACTCGGGGGGGACGGGACGACTCGGGGGGGGACGGGTGGACTCGGGGGGGACGGGACGACTCGGGGGGGACGGGTGGACTCGGGGGGGGACGGGTGGACTCACGGGGGACGGGTGGACTCGTGGGGGACGGGACGACTCGGGGGGGACGGGACGACTCGGCGGGGACGGGAGGACTCGGGGGGGACGGGAAGACTCGGGGGGGACGGGACGACTCGGGGGGGACGGGACGACTCGGCGGGGACGGGAGGACTCGGGGGGGACGGGAAGACTCGGGGGGGACGGGACGACTCGGGGGGGACGGGACGACTCGGGGGGGACGGGTGGACTCGGGGGGGACGGGTGGACTCGGGGGGGACGGGACGACTCGGGTAGGACGGGACGGGTGGACTCGGGGGGGGACGGGACGTCTCGGGGGGGACGGGACGACTCGGGGGGGACGGGAGGACTCGGGGGGGACTGGACGACTCGGGTGGGACGAGAGGACTCGGGGGGGACGGGACGACTCGGGGGGGACGGGACGACTCGGGGGGGACGGGACGACTCGGGGGGGACGGGACGACTCGGGGGGGACGGGACGACTCGGGGGGGACGGGAGGACTCGGGGGGGACGGGACGACTCGGGGGGGACGGGTGGACTCGGGGGGGACGGGTGGACTCGGGTAGGACGGGAGGACTGGGGGGGGACGGGACGACTCGGGGGGGACGGGAGGACTCGGGGGGGACGGAACGACTCGGGGTGGCCGGGACGACTCGGGGGGGACGGGTGGACTCGGGGGGGACGGGTGGACTCGGGGGGGGACGGGTGGACTCGGGGGGGACGGGTGGACTCGGGGGGGACGGGTGGACTCGGGGGGGACGGGTGGACTCGGGGGGGACGGGTGGACTCGGGGGGGACGGGTGGACTCGGGGGGGACGGGTGGACTCGGGGGGGACGGGTGGACTCGGGGGGGACGGGACGACTCGGGTGGGACGGGTGGACTCGTGGGGGACGGGACGACTCGGGGGGAACGGGACGACTCGGGGGGGACGGGACGACTGGGGTAGGACGGGACGGGTGGACTCGGGGGGGACGGGACGACTCGAGGGGGACGGGTGGACTCGGGGGGGACGGGACGACTCGGGGGGGACGGGTGGACTCGGGGGGGACGGGACGACTCGGGGGGGACGGGTGGACTCGGGTTGGACGGGTGGACTCGGGGGGGACGGGTGGACTCGGGGGGGACGGGAGGACTCGGGGGGGACGGGACGACTCGGGGGGGACCGGACGACTCGGGGGGGGGACGGGACGACTCGGGGGGACGGGAGGACTCGGGGGGGGGGACGGGACGACTCGGGGGGGACGGGAGGACTCGGGTGGGACGGGACGACTCGGGGGGGACGGGTGGACTCGGGGGGGGACGGGTGGACTCACGGGGGACGGGTGGACTCGCGGGGGACGGGACGACTCGGGGGGGACGGGTGGACTCGGGTGTGACGGGTGGACTCGGGGGGGACGGGACGACTCGGGGGGGACGGGACGACTCGGGGGGGACGGGACGACTCGGGGGGGACGGGACGACTCGGGGGCGACGGGACGACTCGGGGGCGACGGGACGACTCGGGGGGGACGGGACGACTCGGGGGGGACGGGACGACTCGGGGGGGACGGGACGACTCGGGGGGGACGGGACGACTCGGGGGGGACGGGTGGACTCGGCGGGGACGGGTGGACTCGGCGGGGACGGGAGGACTCGGGGGGGACGGGTGGACTCGGGGGGGACGGGTGGACTCGGGGGGGACGGGACGACTCGGGTAGGACGGGACGGGTGGACTCGGGGGGGGGACGGGACGACTCGGGTAGGATGGGTGGACTCGGGGGGGACGGGACGACTCGGGGGGGACGGGTGGACTCGGGTAGGATGGGACGACTCGGGGGGGACGGGTGGACTCGGGGGGGATGGGACGACTCGTGGGGGACGGGTGGACTCGGGGGGGATGGGACGACTCGGGGGGGACGGGACGACTCGGGTGGGACGGGACGGGTGGATTTGGGTAGGACGGGACGACTCGGGTAGGACGGGACGACTCGGGGGGGACGGGTGGACTCGGGGGGGACGGGACGACTCGGGGGGGACGGGTGGACTCGGGTAGGACGGGAGGACTCGGGTGGGACGGGACGACTCGGGGGGGACGGGTGGACTCGGGGGGGACGGGACGACTCGGGGGGGACAAGTGGACTCGGGGGGGACGGGACGACTCGGGTAGGACGGGAGGACTCGGGGGGGACGGGACGACTCGGGTGGGACGGGACGACTCGGGTAGGACGTGTGGACTCGGGGGGGACGGGTGGACTCGGGTGGGACGGGACGCCTCGGGTGGGACGGGACGACTCGGGGGGGACGTGTGGACTCGGGGGGGATGGGACGACTCGGGGGGGACGGGTGGACTGGGGGGATGGGACGACTCGGGGGGGACGGGTGGACTCGGGGGGGATGGGACGACTCGGGGGGGACGGGTGGACTCGGGGGGGGATGGGACGACTCGGGGGGGACGGGACGGGTGGACTCGGGTAGGACGGGACGGGTGGACTCGGGGGGGACGGGACGACTCGGGGGGGACGGGACGAGTCGGGGGGGACGGGACGACTCGGGGGGGACGGGACGACTCGGGGGGGACGGGACGACTCGGGGGGGATGGGTGGACTCGGGGGGGACGGGACGACTCGGGGGGGATGGGACGACTCGGGGGGAACGGGACGACTCCGGGGGGGACGGGTGGACTCGGGGGGGACGGGACGACTCGGGGGGGATGGGACGACTCGGGGGGAACGGGACGACTCCGGGGGGGACGGGTGGACTCGGGGGGGACGGGTGGACTCACGGGGGACGGGTGGACTCGCGGGGGACGGGAGGACTCGGGGGGGGACGGGTGGACTCGGGTAGGACGGGTGGACTCGGGTGGGACGGGTGGACTCGGGTTGGACGGGACGACTCGGGTGGGACGGGTGGACTCGGGTGGGACGGGTGGACTCGGGGGGGACGGGTGGACTCGGGGGGGACGGGTGGACTCGGGGGGGATGGGTGGACTCGGGTTGGACGGGACGACTCGGGTTGGACGGGTGGACTCGGGTTGGACGGGACGACTCGGGTTGGACGGGTGGACTCGGGTAGGACGGGTGGACTCGGGGGGGACGGGACGACTCGGGGGGGACGGGACGACTCGGGTGGGACGGGTGGACTCGGCGGGGACTGGAGGACTCGGGGGGGACGGGAGGACTCGGGGGGGACGGGACGACTCGGGGGGGACGGGACGACTCGGGGGGGACGGGTGGACTCGGGGGGGGACGGGTGGACTCGGGGGGGGGGACGGGACGACTCGGGGGGGACGGGAGGACTCGGGTGGGACGGGACGACTCGGGGGGGACGGGACGACTCGGGGGGGACGGGTGGACTCGGGGGGGACGGGTGGACTCACGGGGGACGGGTGGACTCGCGGGGGACGGGACGACTCGGGGGGGACGGGTGGACTCGGGTGTGACGGGTGGACTCGGGGGGGACGGGACGACTCGGGGGGGACGGGACGACTCGGGGGCGACGGGACGACTCGGGGGCGACGGGACGACTCGGGGGCGACGGGACGACTCGGGGGGGACGGGACGACTCGGGGGGGACGGGACGACTCGGGGGGGACGGGACGACTCGGGGGGGACGGGTGGACTCGGGGGGGACGGGACGACTCGGGTAGGACGGGAGGACTCGGGGGGGACGGGACGACTCGGGGGGGACGGGTGGACTCGGGGGGGATGGGACGACTCGGGGGGGACGGGACGACTCGGGTGGGACGGGACGGGTGGATTTGGATAGGACGGGACGACTCGGGTAGGACGGGACGACTCGGGGGGGACGGGTGGACTCGGGGGGGACGGGACGACTCGGGGGGGACGGGTGGACTCGGGTAGGACGGGAGGACTCGGGTGGGACGGGACGACTCGGGGGGGACGGGTGGACTCGGGGGGGACGGGACGACTCGGGGGGGGACAGGTGGACTCGGGTAGGATGGGACGACTCGGGGGGGACGGGACGACTCGGGGGGGACGGGACGAGTCGGGGGGGACGGGACGACTCGGGGGGGACGGGACGACTCGGGGGGGACGGGACGACTCGGGGGGGATGGGTGGACTCGGGGGGGACGGGACGACTCGGGGGGGACGGGTGGACTCGGGGGGGACGGGTGGACTCGGGGGGGGGACGGGACGACTCGGGGGGGACGGGAGGACTCGGGTGGGACGGGACGACTCGGGGGGGACGGGACGACTCGGGGGGGACGGGTGGACTCGGGGGGGACGGGTGGACTCACGGGGGACGGGTGGACTCGCGGGGGACGGGACGACTCGGGGGGGACGGGTGGACTCGGGTGTGACGGGTGGACTCGGGGGGGACGGGACGACTCGGGGGGGACGGGACGACTCGGGGGCGACGGGACGACTCGGGGGCGACGGGACGACTCGGGGGGGACGGGACGACTCGGGGGGGACGGGACGACTCGGGGGGGACGGGACGACTCGGGGGGGACGGGACGACTCGGGTGGGACGGGTGGACTCGGCGGGGACGGGACGACTCGGGGGGGGACGGGACGAATCGGGGGGGACGGGACGAATCGGGGGGGACGGGTGGACTCGGGGGGGACGGGTGGACTCGGGGGGGACGGGACGACTCGGGTAGGACGGGACGGGTGGACTCGGGGGGGGACGGGACGACTCGGGGGGGACGGGTGGACTCGGGTAGGATGGGACGACTCGGGGGGGACGGGTGGACTCGGGGGGGATGGGACGACTCGGGGGGGACGGGACGACTCGGGTGGGACGGGACGGGTGGATTTGGATAGGACGGGACGACTCGGGGGGGACGGGTGGACTCGGGGGGGACGGGACGACTCGGGGGGGACGGGTGGACTCGGGTAGGACGGGAGGACTCGGGTGGGACGGGACGACTCGGGGGGGACGGGTGGACTCGGGGGGGACGGGACGACTCGGGGGGGACAGGTGGACTCGGGGGGGACGGGACGACTCGGGTAGGACGTGTGGACTCGGGGGGGACGGGTGGACTCGGGTGGGACGGGACGCCTCGGGTGGGACGGGACGACTCGGGGGGGACGTGTGGACTCGGGGGGGACGGGTGGACTAGGGGGGGATGGGACGACTCGGGGGGGACGGGTGGACTCGGGGGGGATGGGACGACTCGGGGGGGACGGGTGGACTCGGGGGGGGATGGGACGACTCGGGGGGGACGGGACGGGTGGACTCGGGTAGGACGGGACGGGTGGACTCGGGTAGGACGGGACGACTCGGGGGGGACGGGACGACTCGGGGGGGACGGGACGAGTCGGGGGGGACGGGACGACTCGGGGGGGACGGGACGACTCGGGGGGGACGGGACGACTCGGGGGGGATGGGTGGACTCGGGGGGGACGGGACGACTCGGGGGGGATGGGACGACTCGGGGGGAACGGGACGACTCCGGGGGGACGGGACGACACGGGTAGAACGGGACAGGTGGACTCGGGGGGGACGGGAGGTCTCGGGTGGGACGGGTGGACTCGGGTTGGACGGGACGACTCGGGTGGGACGGGTGGACTCGGGGGGGACGGGTGGACTCGGGTAGGACAGGAGGACTCGGGGGGGACGGGTGGACTCGGGGGGGATGGGTGGACTCGGGGGGAACGGGAGGACTCGGGGGGGACGGAGGACTCGGGGGGAACGGGTGGACTCGGGTAGGACGGGTGGACTCGGGGCGGACGGGTGGACTCGGGGGGGACGGGAGGACTCGGGTGGGACAGGTGGACTCGGGTAGGACGGGTGGACTCAGGGAAGACGGGTGGACTCGGGGGGGACGGGTGGACTCGGGTAGGACGGGTGGACTCGGGTGGGACGGGTGGACTCGGGGGGGACGGGTGGACTCGGGTAGGGCGGGTGGACTCGGGGGAGACGGGTGGACTCGGGGGAGACGGGTGGACTCGGGTAGGACGGGATGGGACGGCTCGGGTTGGACGGGATGACTCGGGTGCCAAGGCCCTCAGCTCTGGAATTCCCTCCCTAAACCTCTCAGCCTCTCTTTCCTCCTTTAAGACGCTCCTTAAAACCTAACTCTTTGATCAAGCTTTTGGTCATCTGCCCTAATATCTCCTTGTGTGGCTCGGTGTCAAATTTTTTTTTAGAGCGCTCCTGTGAAGCGTCTTGGGAGGTTTTACTACATTAAAGGCGCTATATAAAAGCAAGTTGTTGTTGTTGAGGGAGAAGATTGTCGGTTCAAGTCCTGCTCCAGCACTTGAGCACACAAGCCTAGGAATCCCAGCCTCACACTGGGCCATTGGGAGTGCGCTGGATCAGAACTTTCAGCCTCCACTTTAACCTCCCCATGACCACACCACAAATCCTGGAGCCGTGGACTCCCTACATTACAACAGTGCCCACACTTGAAAAAGCACGCCATTGGCTGTCAGGCGCTTTGGGACATCCTGAGGACGTGATAGGCGCTGTCGAAATGCAAGTCTTTCTTTCCATCGTAGGGATAGGTTCCTGTCTCTGTAGCCGAGGCTTGCCAACCCTCCAGCATTGTCCGGGAGTCTCCAGGAATGAGAAACTAATCTCCAGGACATCGCTGCAAGAAACTCAGGAGACCGATCACCGGGGCATTCAAAAACACTTCTTCAAAAAAATAATTCTTTGGAGGCTTTAGTTATAACAGTATCGGAGTATCGGAAACCATCGGTGCCAAGTCACCTGTTCCTCCCGAGCTCGCTACCCTCACCACACGTTACCTCTCAAATTACTCACATACTGCATCCCAAAATATCATTTTCTGTCAGAAATCCATCTAATTTGTATTTGAATGAATCAACACTAACCACTTCCACCGTCTCCCGAGGGAACCTGTTCCATGGATTGGCCACTCGCTCACTGAAATATTGGCCTCGATTTTAAACCCCCCACGACAGGTGGGAGAGGGTCGGGGGCGGAGTCTAACACGTCGCGCACGGCAGCGGATATTGGTGCGTCCAAGTGTCCCGCCGCGGGGAGGCGGGTCACCTTCATTAACATATTTAAATCCGGCTCTCACCGCAATTGGGAGCCCGATTTAAAACTCACAGCTGCGGCGTGGGGTTCCCGGGGTTGGGAAACCCGGCAGTGAAAGGGAGGCGGGATCTACCGGCCCCACAAGGCAAGTGACTTTTACAGCACTGCTTGTGGGCCAGGAGGAGCAGGAGTGCTCCCCGCTCCCCCCGGCCCCACAAGGAAGCCTTTGGCCTCCCCCGACGATCGAGGGCACCTCCTCCTCCCTGCCGACCTCTCTCTCCCCCCCCAGTCCCAATGGCCTCTCTCTCTCTCCCCCCCCAGTCCCAATGGCCTCTCTCTCCCCCCCAGTCCCAATGGCCTCTCTCTCTCCCCCAGTCCCAATGGCCTCTCTCTCCCCCAGTCCCAATGGCCTCTCTCTCTCCCCCAGTCCCAATGGCCTCTCTCTCCCCCAGTCCCAATGGCCTCTCTCTCTCTCTCCCCCCCAGTCCAATGGCCTCTCTCCCCCCCAGTCCCAATGGCCTCTCTCCCCCCCCAGTCCCAATGGCCTCTCTCTCTCCCCCACAGTCCCAATGGCCTCTCTCCCCCCCAGTCCCAATGGCCTCTCTCTCTCCCCCACAGTCCCAATGGCCTCTCTCCCCCCCCAGTCCCAATGGCCTCTCTCTCTCTCTCCCCCAGTCCCAATGGCCTCTCTCCCCCCCCAGTCCCAATGGCCCTCTCTCCCCCCCCAGTCCCAATGGCCTCTCACTCTCTCTCTCCCCCCCAGTCCCAATGGCCTCTCTCTCTCTCCCCCCAGTGCCAATGGCCTCTCTCTCTCTCTCCCCCAGTCCCAATGGCCTCTCTCTCTCTCTCTCCCACCCAGTCCCAATGGCCTCTCTCTCTCTCTCCCCCCCCCCCCCCCCCCCCCCCCCCCCAGTCCCAATGGCCTCTCTCTCTCTCTCTCTCCCAGCCCCTTTCTCTTTCCCTCGGTCTCGATCTCTCTGCTCGGAATCTGGGTTGGAAATAGAATGAAAAAATGAGAATGAGGAGCTGCCATTAAATGCAGCAGGACCTCTGTCCCCGGCCTTGCCGGGTTCTTCAGCCGTGTTCAGCCTCCCCCCCACCCCATAAATATCGGGGCCATTGTTTCCGCAGATTAGTTTTGTATTTACCCCCATTGAAGCTCAGGCCGTGTCCTCTGGGTCGACTGTTCTGGACACGGTGAAACAGCTCGTCACAGGTATCTACTTCCTTCAGAATGCTAAAATGAGGAATTGTATCACCCCTCAACCTTCTCTGTCCCAGTGAGAACTTGCCCCATTTACATCATCACTCCTCATAATCCAACCCCTCATTCATTCCATGTACTAGGCTGTAATTGACCAACACTGAGTGATGGCACAATGTAAGAACGTTCAAGGGCCATTCTTGTTGTCTTACCCGTCTGTTGTGCTTGAGGTGGTTTGGGATTGTTGACAGTGCTATAGAGAACATCTTCTCCCTCCTGCGCATCTATCAAGACACAATCCATTATCTCCATAGCTGCGTCATAGACAATAGAATTAGGAAACCAAATGCTCCGTTACTGACAATCTGTTCCATTGAACTGATGATTACATGACAGGCTAGATCCCAGTCAGGACAATCCCATTGTCTGATCAACCCGAAGGCCATTTAACACAAGAGCAACAAAATGTGCTCAGCAATGACCTTTTAAGACAAAGAGTCAGGATTTTGTGTTTTTAAAACAAACTTGGGAGATGGGGCAGAATTTCTCCGGGATTTGATCCCCGCAATTTCACCGGGATCGCTCCCGTCGGTGACCTCTGCCACTGACCCCCACCGGAGTGTGCAGGGTGAGTGGGAGGTCATGTGTGTTCCACATATCACCACTATGGGTAGCCCCGTACACTGCCAGTCTATAAAAGGCACGCTGTCATGCCAATTGTAGATATGTGAAAGGTTTACTCTTTAATTCAAGGTAAGAATCATGTTTGGCTGCTAGCTTTTTGCTGCTTGCTCTGTATTCACCATTCCTTACCTGTCACTGCTTGGTGGGGTCTTAGACATTTAACAGTGCTGTAGACAGGGAGACTCTCAGACTCCTGTGGATCTGTAAAGGACACAGGCAGTTACTTCCTTCTTACATCCTCATCGGCAAAACTTTGATTCAGTTTAATGGTATAATAATAATGAATTCAACAACAACTTGTATTTATATTGTGCCTTAACGTTCTTAGTTCTTTGAGGAGGTAACGAGCAGGGTGGATAAGGGTTAAACAGTGGATGTGGTGTATTTGGATTTCCAGAAGGCATTCGATAAGGTGCCACATAAAAGGTTACTGCATAAGATAAGAGCTCACGGAATTGGGAGTAATATATTAGCATGGATAGAGAATTGGCTAACTAACAGAAAGCAGAGAGTCGGGATAAATGGGTCATTTTCCGGTTGGCAAAGGGTAACTAGTGGGGTGCCACAGGGATCGGTGCTGGGGCCTCAACTATTTACAATCTACATTAATGACTTGGATGAAGGGACCGAGTGTAATGTAGCCAAGTTTGCGGATGATACAAAGATGGGTGGGAAAGCAAGTTGTGCAGAGGACTCAAAGGGGGAAAAATTCAGCTGCTTGCGCCTCCCGTTAGCGCCTTAAGAGGGCGCTAATGGGGCGTAAAGCAGCTAACGCCCGGGCGCAGCGCCGCCCACGCCTCCCGAAAAATTTAGTGGGAGGTTAGCGGCGGCGGCAGCCGGTAGCGCCCTGTGGCGCTGCGCCGCCGGCGATGACGTCATCGCCGTGCGCAGCACCCCGCTCGCGCCCCGGCCGTGATCTTCAGTCGCGCCCCCTGATTTACCGCCAGATGCTATGTCCGACGGGTTCAGGGAGGCGTACGTGCGGCCGGGGCGGCGATATTTAAAGGGGAGGTGGCAGGCGGCCATTTTTGTTGCTGGCCGCCTGCCAGCACCTGCCCCCGGCCCCCGTGAAGCCCCCCCACCGTGAAGTGCCGGCTGCGCTCCAAGAGCCCGACACTTCTCTTGAGTGCCGGGCTCTTTTGCCGGCACTCCCGATCCCTGGGGGCCCAGCTGGGCCCCGGTTCGCGCTGCGCAGGGTCCCTCCCCTTTAAGAAGGGGAGGAAGGCCTGCAATACCGCGGCGCGACGTGCCGCAGTGCATGGCGCTGCGGCACGTAGCGCCAGGATATTCACTCGCAGCGCCCCAAGAGGGATGCGGGCTGCTTCCAGTTGCGCCCCGCTTCCCTCTTGGGGCGCAACCACTGAAGTTCCGGCGCGGGGCCGCTAATTTTTTCGGGGCGCTAAAAGTCGCGCCCCGGCGAGGTTAGCGCCCCAAATGGGGCGCGACTCAATTTTTACCCCAAAGAACCTGCAAAGGGATTTAGACAGGCTAAGTGAGTGGGCAAACATTTGGCAGATGGAGTATAATGTGGGAAAGTGTGAGGTTATACACTTTGGCAGGAAAAATTAAAAAGCAAATTATTATTTAAATGGAGAGAGATTACAAAATGCTACAGTTCAGAGGGACCTGGGGGTCCTTGTGCATGAAACACAAAAAGTTAGCATGCAGGTACAGCAAGTAATTAGGAAGGCAAATGGAATGTTGGCCTTTATTGCAAAGGGGCTGGAGTATAAAAGCAGGGAAGTCCTGCTACAACTGTACAGGGTATTGGTGAGACCACACCTTGAGTACTGCGTACAGTTTTGGTCTCCTTATTTAAGGAAGGATATACTTGCATTGGAGGCAGTTCAGAGATGATTCACTAGGTTGATTCCTGAGATGAGGGGGTTAACTTATGAGGAAAGGTTGAGTAGGCTGTGCCTATACGCATTGGAATTTAGAAGAATGAGAGGGGATCTTATTGAAACATATAAGATACTGAGGGGGCTCGACAAGGTAGATGCAGAGAGGATGTTTCCCCTCGTGGGGAAATCTAGATCTCGGGGGCACAGTTTTAGAATAAAGCGTCGCCCTTTTAGAACTGAGATGAGGAGGAATTTCTTCTCTCAGAGGGTCATAAACCTTTGGAATCCTCTGCCCCAGAGAGCTGTGGAGGCTGGGTCATTAAATACATTTAAGGTGGAGATAGACAGATTTTTGCAAGATAAGGGAGTGAAGGGTTATGGGGAGCGGGCGGGGGAGTGGCTTTGAGCCCAAGATCAGCCATGATCTTATTGAATGGCGGAGCAGGCTCGAGGGGCCAAGTGGCCGATTCCTGCCCCTATTTCTTATGTTAGTTTAGTAAAACGTCCCAAGGCGCTTCACAGGAGCGATTATCAAACAAAATTTGACACCGAGCCACATAAGGAGAAATTAGAAAATTGGTCAGACATGCAGGTTTTAAGGAGCATCTTCAAGGAGGAGAGAGGCGGAGAGGTTTTGGGAGGGAATTCCGGGCCGAGGCAGCTGAAGGCACAGCCGCCAATGGTGCAGCGATGAATTTCGGGGATGCGCAAGAGGCCAGATTTGGAGGAGCGCAGAGATCCTTATTGTTGGAAATTGCTATATTCTTTGCTGTTTCATTAGTTAAAGCTAGTAGACAGGAACAAAAAGCCATCACACAAAGGCTAATGGAATCTGGAGCACTCGTTCAGTCCTGGGCACCGCACCTCAGGAAGGATATACTGGCCCTTGGAGGGGGAGCAGCGCAGATTCACCAGAATGATACTGGGGATTAGAGCGTTAAATTACGAGGTCAACTTGTATAAAAGTGGTTTTTATTCCCTTGACTATAGAAGGTTGAGGAGTGACCTCATCAAGGTGCTTGAAATGATGAAGGGATTCGATAGGATAGATACAGAGGAACAATTTCCACTGATGGGGGAGTCAAGAACGCGAGTATATAATCTGAAAATGATGGCTAGACCATTTAGGAGGGAAATCAGGAAGCACGTTTCCACACAATGGGGAGTGGGAATCTGGAATTCTGGCCCCAATAAGGCTGTGGATGCTGGGACAGCTGGAGCTTTCCAGACTGAGATTGCTAGATTTCTGTTTGGTCAGGGTATCAAGAGATCTGGAACTAAGGCGGGTGAATGGAGTTAAGGTACAGAAGACTCTCCTGAATTCCCGATTGGATTTATTAGTGACTATCTCTTATTTATATTTTTGTATTCATTCACGGGATGTGGGCGTCGCCGGCAAGGCCAGCATTTATTGCCCATCCCTAATCGCTGAGAAGGTGGTGGTGGTGGTGAGCCCCCTTCTTGAATACATGAGTGGCTTTCAGAGGGCAGTTTAGAGTCAACCACGTTGCTGTGGGTCTGGAGTCAAATATAGGCCAGACCAGGTAAGGACGGCAGATTTCCTTCCCCTAAAGGACATTAGTGAACCAGATGGGTTTTTATGACAATCCGGTAGTTTCAGGGTCACTATTACTGATACTAGCTTTTTATTCCAGATTTATTTAATTGAATTTAAATTCCCCAGCTGCCGTGGTGGGATTCAAACTCACGTCTCCGGATCATTAGGCCTCTGGATTACTAGTCTAGTGACATAACCACTATGCTACCGTACCCGATTTATGGCTCCTAGTTCTTGTCTCTCCCACAAATGGAAACATCTCCTTTATCACGATCCTATCAAACCCTTTCACAATGTTCAAGTATCAGGTCACCACCCAGTCTTCTTTCTTCCAATGAAAAGAGCCCCAGCCTGTTCAATCTTTCCTGATGGGTAGAACCCCTCAGTTCTGGTATCATTCCAGCAAATCTTTTTTTGTGCTTCCGATTCCCGAGTCCAAATTGTTTCTGTAACTTGTGAGCAACAGTGGTCCCAGCACCGCTCCTTAACCGCTGCGCTATTTGCTGTGTTGTAGTTGCTTGTGGAGTCGCCTCATTACCTGTCTCAGCTTGCTGTGACTCCCTAAAATTAACAACACTGTAAACACCACCACTTCCAAGTTCTTGTGGATCTGTCAAAGACACAAAAATGTAAGAAAATATGGAACATGGATTTTTTTGACTGGAGTAAAATAGGTGAAAGGACCATCGTACATGACCCCATCAAGGCTGGAAAAATAGAGGAGAAAATGAGCTGAATCACAAAGTAATGATTTGGGGATCGCCAAACTGAGCTTTTAAAAACTCTCGGAAAACTCTTAGCTTTTGAGTTTTGCGGCTTATCCGTGGCTCAGTTGGTAGCACTCTCACCTCAATGTCTGAAGACCATGGGCTCAAGTCCCACTCCAGAGATTTGAGCACATAATCCAGACCGACATCCCCAGTGCAGTGCTGAGGGAGTGCTGCACTGTCGGAGGTGCCGTCTTTCGGATGAGACTTAAATTGAGGCCCCACCTGCTCTCTCAGGTGGACGTAACAGATCCCATGACCACGATATTGAAGAAGAGCAGGGGAGTTCTCCCAGGTGTCCTGGCCGATATACATTTCTCAAACCGAAAACAGATTATCTGGTCATTATCACATTGCTGTTTGTGGGACCTTGCTGTGCGCAAATTGGCTGCCACGTTTCCCACATTACAACAGTGACTCCACTTCAAAAGTCATTCATTGTATATGAAGCGTTTTGTGAAATCCTGAGGTTGTGAAAGGTGCGACAGAAATACAAGTTCTTTCTTTAAAAGCCTGTAGATTGGAGGACGGGTGGACTCGTGGAGGACGGGTGGACTCGGGTAGGACGGGTGGACTCGGGGGGCTGGGGGGACGGGACGACTCGGGTAGGACGGGTGGACTCGGGTAGGACGGGTGGACTCGGGGGGGCTGGGGGGACGGGACGACTCGGGTAGGACGGGTGGACTCGGGTAGGACGGGTGGACTCGGGTAGGACGGGACGACTCGGGTAGGACGGGTGGACTCGGGGGGGACGGGTGGACTCGGTGGGGATGGGTCGACTCGGGGGGGACGGGTGGACTCGGTGGGGACGGGTCGACTTGGGGGGGGGACGACTCGGGGGGGGACGACTCGGGGGTGGGGGGGGACGGGTGGACTCGGGGCGGGGGATGGGTGGACTTGGGGGGACGGGACGGGTGGACTTGGGGGGGGGGGGGGACGGGTGGACTCGGGGGGGGAGAGGGGGGGACGGGTGGACTTGGGGGGGGACGACTCAGGGGGGGAGGGTGGGACGGGACGACTCAGGGGGGGGACGGGTGGACTCGGGGGGGGGACGGGGGGACGGGACGACTCGGGGGGGGATGACTCGGGGGGGGGGGGAATATGACTCGGGGGGGGGGGGACGACTCGGGGGGGACGGGACGACTTGGGTAGACAATAAGTTCCATATTTTTGTTGTTTAGGAAACGAACGGGATCGATTTCCATCCCTGTTTTCGGGTGGGAACAGGGCCGTAGACAGATCAAAATTGGAGTGCAGAACACAGCGCCCCATTTCAACCGTCGTTCCACCGGCCGCTATTTAGATTGGGGCCTTCAGGTAGGCTGTCGAGGCTCGTGCCCGAAACAGGTGGGAGCCTCATTATACAAAGTAAATCGAGGGTCCTCTGATGTCTCGGAAACCTCGATGCACCTTTCAAGTAGCAATGGGTCAGGACATCGATCAGCCTAACGGTCTGAAAGGGACCGCCGGAGGCTGCTCCAAAACCAGGGCAGTTAGAGTTTTATATCAGCATTAATGTTCCTCCTGGCCCCACAAAGATCAGCCCACCCAATGCCCTGTCGCCCTGTCGCCCTCCCCCGGGATCGCCCCCTTCCCCCGCTCCCCTACCAGGTCCCCACTTGCTCTGCTCCGTGGAGGAGCCGCTCCATTTCCCGATTGGCCAGTTGCTCCGATCGGGCGGGCAACTCCTCTCAAATATGCGAATCTGGCCCGACCATCAAAATGGTTCAGTCCTCCGACCGCTTTCATTGGGCGGGAGGGCAGCGGGCTCGCTCCGACTACCCCCTGCCCAATGAAAGGGCTCGCACCAAAGTCGGCCCCAATGGGTTAGAATGGGAGACCAATCTTAGTTCCAACACAGGGATGGTGAAGGGAGGGTGGGGGGGGGAAGAGGTTAGAGAATGATGGGCCGAGACCAGGAGGAGTGGGCCTGGTGGGACCACAGCGAGAGCGGAGCAGTTAAAAGCAACAGTCCCGAGCGGCAGGAGCCCGAGACCGGGAGGAGTGGGCCTGGTGGGACCGCAGCGAGAGCGGAGCAGTTAAAAGCAACAGTCCCGAGCGGCAGGAGCCCGAGACCGGGAGGAGTGGGCCTGGTGGGACCGCAGCGAGAGCGGAGCAGTTAAAAGGAGCAGTCCCGAGCGACAGGAGCCCGAGACCGGGAGGAGTGGGCCTGGTGGGACCGCAGCGAGAGCGGAGCAGTTAAAAGCAACAGTCCCGAGCGGCAGGAGCCCGAGACCGGGAGGAGTGGGCCTGGTGGGACCGCAGCGAGAGCGGAGCAGTTAAAAGGAGCGGCAGCAACTCAACAGAGGCAGCTTTTGAAAAAGTGACGTCAGAGTAAAAAAAGTGACGTCGGCACAAGGGAAGGAGCTGATTGGCGAGTAGCTGGTGAGTGTATTTTTTAAATAATTTTTTTGAGTTTATATGTTTATTTCTGCTAAGTTAGTTAATAGCCTATTAAATAGTGGGAAAGAGCTGTTTGGTGAGCAGCTGGGGAGTGTATTTTTTAAGTTTTAAGTTTATTTCTGCTGGGTTAGTTCTTAGTCTATTAAATAGAGGCATGGCAGGGCCGCTCAGTCCCGTGGAGGGCACATCCTGTGCCATGTGGGGAGTCCTGGACGCTTCGCGGAGCCTGGACGACCACATGTGCAGGAAGTGTCGCCAGCTACAGCAACTCGAGCTCTGGGTTTCGGAGCTTGAGCGGCGGCTGGAGTCACTGTGGTGCATCCGCGAGGCTGAGAGTTACGTGGATGGCACGTTTCAGGAGGTGGTCACCCTGCAGCTAAGGAGTGTGCAGGCAGAGAGGGAATGGGTGACCGCCAGACAGAAGAGGAGGACCAGGCAGGTAGTGCAGGAGTCCCCGGAGTGCATCGTGCTCTCCAACCAGTATTCTGTTCTGAGTACTGGTGAGGGCGATGGTTCCTCTGGGGAGTGCAGCCAGAGTCAAGTCCATGGCACCACGGGTGGCTCAGCTGCACAGGGGTGGGGGGACGGGAGGAAGAAGAGTGGAAGAGCAATAGTGGTAGGAGATTCGATAGTTAGGGGAGCAGACAGACGTTTCTGTGGCCGTAGATGTGACTCCAGGATGGTATGTTGCCTCCCTGGTGCCAGGGTCAAGGATGTCACTGAGCGGCTGCAGGACATTCTGAGGAGGGAGGGTGAACAGCCAGAGGTCGTTGTCCATATCGGTACCGACGATATAGGCAGAAAGAGGGATGAGGTCCTGCAAGCAGAGTTTAGTGAGCTAGGAGAGAGATTAAAAAGCAGGACCTCAAAAGGTAGTAATCTCCAGATTACTCCCGGTGCCACGTGCTAGTGAGTACAGGAATAGGAGGATAGAACAGATGAATCGGCTGGAGAGATGGTGTAGGAGAGAGGGCTTTAGATTCCTGAGGCATTGGGACCGTTTCTGGGGAAGGTGGGACCTGTACAAGCCGGATGGTTTACACCTCAACAGAGCCGGGACCAATATTCTTGCGGGGAAGTTTGTTAGTGCTGTTGGGGAGGGTTTAAACCAGCTTGGCAGGGGGATGGGCACCAGCATATAGGAGTAGAACAGAGGAACAAGGTGCATAAAAGAGTGAGTGTGTTGCATAGTACTAGAGAAGATAGTACTAGGGGCGGTAGTAGTACCATATTAGATAGGAGCAGACTAAGAAAGACTACGAAAAATTCAAAAATGGGTTTAGAATGCATGTACGTAAATGCATAAAGTGTGGTGAATAAGGTTGGTGAGCTACAAGCACAATTAGCCGGGTGGCAATATGATGTGGCAATAACGGAAACGTGGCTTAAAAACGATGAGGACTGGGCACTTAATATTCAAAGGTACAAGGTGTTCAGAAAAGATAGGGAAGGAAAAAAGGGAGGTGGGGTGGCAGTGCTGATTAAGGAAGACATTGTAGTGTTGGAAAGGAAGGATGTTCTTGAGGGGACAAGGACAGAATCCATTTGGTTAGAGTTGAGGAGCAAAAAGGGCATGATCAAGCTATTGGGGGTATTCTACAGGCCTCCAAATAGTGAGAGGGAGGTAGAGGAGAAAATCTGCAAGGAAATCGCCGAAATATGCAAGAGCTATAGAGTGGTGATATTTGGGGACTTTAATTACCCAAATGTCGATTGGGATAATGCTAGAGTAAAGGGAAAGGAGGGGGAGGAATTTCTGAAATGTGTTCAGGAGAATTCCCTTGACCAGTATGTTCTTGGCCCAACTAGGAAGGAGGCATTGCTGGATCTGGTGCTGGGGAATGAGGTGGGTCAGGTTGTCCAAGTGTCTGTGGGAGAACACTTGTGTACGAGTGATCATCGTATCATTAGATTTAGATTAGCAATGGAGAGGAGCAAGGACCAATCTAGAGTGGAACTTCTAAACTGGAATAGGGCTAACTTCAATGGGATGCGAAAGGATCTAGCCAGTGTATAATGGAACCAAAGACTGACAGGAAAACTGTAACGGAACAATGGGTGATCTTTAAGGAGGAGATGTTCCAAGTACAGGCTAGGTACATTCCAACAAGAGGGAAGGGTAAGGGAACCAAAGCAAGGACTCCTTGGATGATGAGGGAGATAGAGAAGATGATGAAACAAAAAAGGTGTATGATGCATGTCAGGTGAATTCTTCAAAGGAGAACCAGACCAAATACAATAAGTTGAGAGGGGAAGTGAAGATGAAAATAACATTGGCAAAGAGAGAATATGAGAGTAGAATGGCGGTTAACATAAAAGGGAACCCAAAAATATTCTACCGGCATGTAAACAGTAAGCAGGTAGTAAGCGGCAGGGTGGGACCTATTAGAGACAAAGAAGGTGATAAATGCTTAGAGGCGCAGGGCAAGGCTAGAATACTCGATGAGTACTTTGTATCGGTGTTTACTGAGGAGGTGGATGCTGACAAAATATCGGTAGAAGTGGAAAAAGTAGAAGCAATGGAAGCGGTGAAAAGTGATAGACAGGATGTACTAGAAAGGATGGGTATGCTTAGAGTGGACAAGTTGCCTGGTCCAGATGGCTTGCATCCCAGGTTGCTAAGGGAATTGGGGGATGAGATAGCGGAAGGGCTTGGCATAATTTTCCAATCTTCCCTAGATGCGGGGGAGGTGCCCAAGGATTGGAAAGTGGCAAATGTGACACCATTGTTCAAGAAAGGATGTAGAGACAATCCTAGTAACTGCAGGCTGGTCAGTTTAACATCAGTGGTGGGTAAAGTTTTAGAAACAATAATCAAAGAAAAAATTAACGGGCACTTGGAGAGGTTTAAGCTAATTAAGGAGAGACAACACAGATTTGTAAAAGGCAGATTGTGTTTGACTAATCTAAGTGAATTTTTTGATGAAGTAACAGAGAGGATTGATGCAATGGATGTTGTTTACATGGATTTTCGGAAGGCGTTTGACAAGTACCACATAGAAGGCTCGTTAACAAAATTGAGGCTCATGGAATAGGTGGGTCAGTGGCAGATTGGATAAGGAATTGGCTTAAGGACAGAAAACAATGAGTTGTGGTAAATGGCTGTTTTTCAGACTGGAGGATGGTAGACAGTGGTGTTCCCCAAGGGTCAGTACTGGGGCCACTGCTTTTTTTGATATATATAAATGACTTGGATATTGGAATACAGAGTAGAATTTCTAAATTTGCCGATGACACCAAACTTGGCGGTGTGGCAAACAGTGAGGATGATATCAATCGACTGCAACAGGACATAGAAAGGCTAGCAGAATGGGCAGACAAGTGGCAGATGGAATTTAATACAGAGAAGTGTGAGGTGATGCATTTTGGCAGAAGGAACAGGGAGAGGCAATAGACACTTAATGGCACAGTTTTAAAGAGTGTGCAGGGACAAAGGGACCTGGAAGTTAATGTGCATAGGTCCCTGAACGTGGCAGGACATATTGAGAAAGTGGTTAGCAAAGCATATGGGATCTTGGGCTTCATAAATAGAGGTATTGAGTACAAAAGCAGAGAAGTTATGCTGAACCTTTATAAAGCGCTGGTTAGGCCACAACTGGAGTATTGCGTCCAGTTCTGGTCACCACACTTTAGGAAGGATGTGAAGTCCCTTGAGAGGGTGCAGAGGGGATTTACCAGAATGGTTCCGGGGATGGGGGATCTTAGCTACAAGGATAGGTTGGTGAAGCTGGATTTGTTTTCATTAGAGCAAAGGAGGTTGAGGGGTGATTTGATAGAGGTGTACAAGATTATGACGGGTTTCGATAGGCTAGACGGGGAAAGGCTGTTCCCACTAGTTGATGGTACAAGGACTAGGGGACACAGATTTAAGGTTTTGGCCAAGAGATACAGGGGGGAACGTGGTCAAAAACTTTACGCAGCGAGTGGTGAGGACCTGGAATTCGCTGCCGATGGAAGTGGTGGAAGCGGAGACACTCAGGGGGAAAAATTCAGCTGCTTGCGCCTCCCGTTAGCGCCTTAAGAGGGCGCTAATGGGGCGTAAAGCAGCTAACGCCCGGGCGCAGCGCCGCCCACGCCTCCCGAAAAATTTAGTGGGAGGTTAGCGGCGGCGGCAGCCGGTAGCGCCCTGTGGCGCTGCGCCGCCGGCGATGACGTCATCGCCGTGCGCAGCACCCCGCTCGCGCCCCGGCCGTGATCTTCAGTCGCGCCCCCTGATTTACCACCAGACGCTATGTCCGACGGGTTCAGGGAGGCGTACGTGCGGCCGGGGCGGCGATATTTAAAGGGGAGGTGGCAGGCGGCCATTTTTGTTGCTGGCCGCCTGCCAGCACCTGCCCCCGTTGCTGTCCCCGGCCCCCGTGAAGCCCCCCCACCGTGAAGTGCCGGCTGCGCTCCAAGAGCCCGGCACTTCTCTTGAGTGCCGGGCTCTTTTGCCGGCACTCCCGATCCCTGGGGGCCCAGATGGGCCCCGGTTCGCGCTGCGCAGGGTCCCTCCCCTTTAAGAAGGGGAG
This sequence comes from Squalus acanthias, assembly GCA_030390025.1. Lineage (NCBI taxonomy): Eukaryota > Metazoa > Chordata > Chondrichthyes > Squaliformes > Squalidae > Squalus > Squalus acanthias. The sequence continues at coordinate 260,360,741 of CM059425.1, forward strand.
GAAGGCCTGCAATACCGCGGCGCGACGTGCCGCAGCGCGTGGTGCTGCGGCACGTAGCGCCAGGATATTCACTCGCAGCGCCCCAAGAGGGATGCGGGGTGCTTCCAGTGGCACCCCGCTTCCCTCTTGGGGCGCAACCACTGAAGTTCCGGCGCGGGGCCGCTAATTTTTTCGGGGCGCTAAAAGTCGCGCCCCGGCGAGGTTAGCGCCCCAAATGGGGCGCGACTCAATTTTTACCCCTCAATGTTTTCAAGGGGAGACTGGATAGGCACTTGAGGGAAATAAACTTGCAGGGCTACGGGGATAGAGCGGGGGAATGGGACTGACTGGATTGCTCTACAGAGAGCCGGCATGGACTCGATGGGCTGAATGGCCTCCTTCTGTGCTGTTATGACTCTATGGGGGAGAAATTCAGTATTGCCCCATTTGGGGCGCAATTATCGGCCGGGCGCAAAGATTAGCGCCTGGCGCTAATTATCGCCACCGACTGCAAACTTGACTTTTATCGCCCCTGGAGGTGATTGCAGCGCTAAATCAGGCGCTACACACCTGTCTTAAGGCGCAAAGGCCGAGGAGCGAGGCGCTACCTCAGAGCGCTGGCGAAGCTCATGTAATATCAGTCAGCAATGGAACACACACACAATGGCACGGGCCAGTTCTTAAAGGGGATGGTTAATCTTGCTTTCCATCCACATCCTGCTCATTGCAGCCTTGAATCTCGGCCTGGAGAGACCTGCACATCAAATGTGCTGGAAAGAACAATGGAGAGTACCAGGCAAAGAGCTCAGAGTGCAGCCCCCACAGTCTCTGCTAAATCGATACAAGGAATGGCAAATCAAAATGAACCTGCAAAGTGCTGCTCAGTACCCAAAACTCCTTCACACAATGTTGAATCTCTCCAGAAGTCTCTCCCTCTCTCTCTCAGAATGCGTAGTTCAAAAATGGCACCAACAATAAAAGGCAGGAAGCGGTCACCTTTAAATAGCGCTCCCCCTTTCCCTTCATGACTGCAGAACGCTCCCCTCAACCTGTCATTGCTAGCATCAGGTGGTAAGGCAGGGGGCGCCACTCAATATCCGCTCCGGGGCGATACCGGGGCGTTGCGCACTTGAGTGACGTCATGATCTGCCGGCGCAGGAGATCGTGGCGGTAGTGTTTAGCGCCGCCGCAAAATGTCTCGTTAATTTCGCGAGCGGCGCAAACTTCGCCGCGCCTGGGCGCTAGATGCTTTGCGCCCCATTAGCGCCCTCTTAAGGCGCTAACGGGAGGCGCAACCAACTGAATTTTTCCCCCTATGACTCTATTAATCTATGACTATTTGCAGCTTAGGAGGAACAAGAGGACTGCAGGTCTTAGCAGTATTGAAAAAAAAGAGACAAGAAAGTTTGCAATAGAGAGAGAGATATTAGAGGCTACAAGTGAGAGTGGGAGAGTCTAGAACTAGGTAGCATAGTCTCCAGGTGAAGGGGTCGGCCATTTAGGACTGAGATGAGGAGAAATTTCTTCACTCAGGGGGTTGTGAATCTTTGGAATTTTCTGCCCCAGAGGGCTGTGAATGCTGAGTCTTTTATATATTCAAGGCTGAGATCAATAGATTTTGGGACTCTTGGGGAATCAAGGGATATGGGGATCGGGCGGGAAAGTGGAGTTGAGGTCGAAGATCAGCCATGATCTTATTGAATGGCGGAGCAGGCTCGAGGGGCCATATGGCCTCCTCCTGCTCCTAATTCTTATGTTCTTGCGTATCAATTTGTTTAACTTGTGTGTCCTATCCTTGGGCACGAGAGGTGTTACAAGAGTCTCCCCAGATATGGGAGCAGTATTGAAAAATCTTGGATGGATTAGGCTTCACAAAGAGTGAAGAGTTGTCGAGGGGAAAAGAAGCATGGAGAAAGAATCCAACCCGCTGAGAGGCAACGTCAGTGATGGAGGGGTTGTAGGCATTCCATTTAATTTTACAGGAGATAATCAGGCCAAAATGGCATTAAATGAAGAAGGATGAAGGGTGGATCCATCAAAGACTGGAAGTAGTAGCAGATGGTGGAACTCGAGGGACAAAGGAGGGTATTTTCACCTTCACCACTTGGGCAGTAAACTGGTGAAGAGAATCACCCACCCGTTATAGAACCCGCTCAGACTGAGATCGATAGGCTTTTGTTGGGTAAGGGTACCAGGGGACAAGGAGTCAAGGCGGGTAAATGCTGAGGTACAGATCAGCCATGATCTGATCGAATAGTGGAACAGGCTCGAGGGGCTGAATGGCCTTTTGAACACGGGTTTTAAGCTTAAGTGTGTATTTCAAAGAATGTTCTCAATGCAAAGCGGGAGTTGTGAGTGGATTTGTCTCATTACCTGTCTCTGCTTGCTGTGACACCGTATCATTAGCAACACTGTTAACAGGAACACCTCCAGGTTCTCGTGGATCTATCAAAGACACAGAAACATAAGAAAGTATTTCTGTAGAAATCAATCGAAATGATAATCAGGCGGGCGGGCTCTATAACGGGTGGGTGATCTGCTCCACCAGTTTACCGTCCAAGGAATACCCTCCACACTCCCCCCACCCTGAGTAGATCTAGCGATCCAGCTATTGTGCTGTGCGTGGAATTGCGACCGTGTTCCAGCCCGACAAACCTCCGAGATCTCTGTGCTCCTCCAATTCTGACCTCTTGCGCGTTCCCGATTTCCATCGTTCCACCATTGGCGGCCGTTCCTTCAGCCGCCTGGGCCTGAAACTCTGGAATTCCCTCCCTAAACCTCTCCGCCTCTCTACCTCTCACTCCTCCTTTAAGCGGAGATGCCGGTGTTGGACTGGGGTGGACAAAAGTGAGAAGTCGCACAACACCAGGTTATAGACTTCACCTGACGAAGGAGCAGCGCTCCGAAAGCTTGTGATTTCAAATAAAGCTGTTGGACTATAACCTGGTGTTGTGCGACTTCTCACATTTGTCCTCCTTTAAGACCCTCCTTAAAACCTACCTCTTTGATCAATCTTTCCTAATATCTCATTATGTGGCTCAGTGTCAAATATTGTTTGATAATCGCTCCTGTGAAGGGTCTTGGGATGTTTTACTACGTTAAAGGTGCTATATAAATACAAGTTGTTGTTGTTTTGTGCACTCGGAATGTGTGAGCTGAAGGGACCTGTAGAGGAGAATTAACAGAAAAAGAGTTGGACAGGGTTTGGGTGATAAGTGGAAGAGAGGACTGATTTGGGGAAAGAACAAAGTGGGAAAGGTTCTTGGGTTGAAGGGACAAGACTCTGAAGATGAGCCCTCATCTACCGCATGGAGCAATGTCTGGGAAACTAGATAGCCATGAACGTGACTGTGGTGGAAGACCTCATGCCCCAACAACCTGCGCCCTGTCCAATGAGGCGCCATGCCAGGACCTTTGGCTCATCTCTTTCCCCTTGACTCTCAGTGCTATGTATTGAGACTCTGCTGGCTGTAGTTTCTGCTGCTAGCTCTGCATTCTTCAGTCTTGCCCGCCTCTGCTAGGTGGGGCACTTGCCCAGTAACGGTGGGGCAGGGAGCAACACTTCCAGGGCTGGGTTCTACTGCTCAGGGCGGAGGTCTGGTGGGACGGGAGTTCCGACCGCTCTCCCCCTCTCCGACCCGTTTCCTCAGGTCAGAGTTCGTTTGATACGCACGACAGGCTTTTAAAATATTAATTCTGAGGATATGGGCGACGCTGGCAAGGCCGGCATTGATTGCCCATCCCGACAAGGTGCTGATACATCTGATGGCCTGTGGCTGATGGAATTCAATGTCGGGAAGTGTGAGGTCATCCACTGTGGACCTAAGAAAGATAGATCAGAGTATTTTATAAATCACACAAGAACTGCGGAGGAGCAGAGAGATTTGGGGTCCTGGGAAAGAAATCACTAAAAGCTGGTGGACAGGGACAAAAATTAACGAGAAAGGCCAATGGGATGTTGGCCTTTATCTGGAGGAGTCCGGATTACAAAGGGGTTACAGTTGTATAAAGCTCTGGTTAGACAACATCTGGAGTAACTGCGTCCAGTCCTGGGCACCGCACCTCAGGAAGAATATAGTGACCTCGGAGGGGGAGCAGCTCAGATTTAACCAGAATGATACCAGGGCTACAAGGTTAAATTATGAGGACAGGTCACACAGACTCGGCTTGTATTCCCTTGAATATGGAAGATTAAGAGGTGATCTAATTGAGGTGTTTAAGATGATTAAAGGAGTTGAAAGGGTAGATAGAGAGAAACTATTTCCTCTGGTGGGGGTAGTCCAGCATAAGGGGGGCATAACCTTAAAATTAGAGCCAGGCCGTTCAGGGGTGATGCCAGGAAGCACTTCTTTGCATAAAGGGCAGTGGAAATCTGGAACTCTCTCCCCCCAAAAAGCTGTTGAGGCTGGGGGGTCAATTGAAAACTTCAAAATTCAAGATTGATTGATTTTTGTTAGGCAAGTGTATTAAGGGTTAGGGAACCAATATGGGTAGTTGGAGTTAAGATACAGATCAGCCATGATTGAATTGAATGGCGAAATAGTCTCGCGGGGCTGAAAGGCCTCCTCCAGTTCCTATGTTCTTCCTATGTAATCTAGAAGAAGCCCACAGTTCTAACATGATGTCCCACACCAGTAGAGCTTCTATTGTGACGCTTACCTCTCTTCAACCTCCAGATAGTAAAACCAATTAAAAGAAAGAAGATCATTAAAATGGCGGGCCCACTGTAGAGGGCGATGTTCAACTTGTCCTTGTCATCAGCGGGGAAGTGGATCTGACGGACGTCACTCCCGTGTTCATTTACAGCCACACAGCTGTAGTTCCCTCTCAGCGTTGGGTTCAGAATCTCTCCCACAGTTTGATGTTTGTCCGGCACTCGTGTGACTGTCGTGCTACTGCTGTCCACGGGCAGTGCGCTGTTTTCAGGGTCGATCAATGCGATGTTTGCGGGTGGCTCCCCTTCAACCTTGCACACGATGGTGTCTCCAGTTATATTGTCGGTCACAACCGACAGCTCCAGGATGGTGGCTGGGGCTTGGGGAGGAAAGAGACAATGAGTTAACTCAATCTAATTAATCTTTATTAAACGGTCCGTGGTGACAACGTCCATTACGTGGCACTGAGAAACACGTGAGCATGGAGAGGTGACACCCAACAGGAGATTGGATTGAAATATTCAGAGAGCAAGTGGACTCTGATTGGAAAGGGACATGAGTTTGATGTTAACGGAGGAGGCGGATGGAATTAGCCTGAGTGAGTGGATCTGAACAACACAGCGGCCAGGAAATTGGGCTGCCTAAATGCCCTCCTAAACTGTTACAGGCGTCTCTCAGGTCTCAGCTCCTCACTGGGAGCGAATTTGCTCTTGTGTTTGTTCAACGTGATTTTATCACCTTCACCATATCATTGAGGTAGATGTTTCCTTACCAACAACCTGTAGTCTCATCACATCCTGAGTCACGTTTTCTCTTCGCTCATTCTCGATGTGCACGTGACAGAAGTAGTCGCTGGTGTCGTTCAGCCCCAGGTCCCTCATCCTTATGGAGGCGTCTCCTTGGGTTGTGTTTCCGATCAGCTCATATCGATCTCCTTGATTTACACTAACTGTGTCAGTATAGTGAGAACCAGCGGCGAGGGAACGAGTGTGATTAAAAACAGTGGACTCTTGGCATGGATTCTCCTTCATCCAGAGGACAGTGATGGAGCTCGGATACCGGCCAGGGGGACTGAAGGTGCAGGGCAGTGTGGCAGAATCTCCCTTCTTCCCAGTCACTGGCCGGTTATTGTTCTTATCAGCTGAGGTAGAGAAGGGTTTTAAAGAATGGACATTATTCATTAGCACAGAGCATTAAACACAGTTTATACAACATATATGTCCCCTGTGCACTGTGAGGTTTGCTCTGACGGCAGTGCAGGCAGACAACAGCAGCTTACATTTAAACAGCGACTTTAAGACAGTAAAACATTTCCTTCCTATTCACTCTCTCAAAACCCTTCATAATTTTGACAACCTCTACTAATTCTCCCCATAACATTCTCTGCTCTGAGGAGAACAATCTCAGTTTCTCCAGTTTCTCCACACAACAGAAGTGCCTCATCACTGGAACCATTCTAGTAAATCTCCTCTGCACCCTCTCCAAGGCCTTGACATCCTTCCTAAAGAGTCCGGAATCGGACACAACACTCCAGCTAGGGCCTAACCTGTATTTTATAAAGGTTTAGCATAACTTCCTTGCTTTTGTACTCTAAACAGCTCTTCACAATCATCAACCTCACTCATTAATAATTCTCTTTATCCTACTCCAGTCCCACACCATTCTGATTGACTCTTAACTGCTCTCTGAAGTGGCTCAGTTGTATCAGCGCCTTCTCAGGGCAACGAGGGAAGGGCAATAAATGTCGGCCTTGGCAGCAACGCCCACATCACCAGAACGAGTAAAACAAATACACACGGTTGTGATTGGATTATTTTACAGCACAACCTTATTTCTAGTTTGAATTATTCCTTACTTCTTATCTCGAGAACTCCATGGTTGAGTTGAAATTTTCCTTCTTTATCGTCCTTGAAATCCACACGACAAATGTACGTTTTCTTTGTGTCCGCTTTGTTCAGCTGTTTGATGATGATAGAAGCGTCGTTCTCCCTCGGGTTTCCCAACACTCGGTAGCGCTCGTCTACATTCAGGTGGATCTGATTCTTAAACCCATTGCTCTGCGAGTTTAGCGACGGATAATTTGTGTAATTATAAACCACTCCTTTCCGAGTTCTGTTCCAGGTGACGGTGATGTTGCCTTTATATCCAGGGTGAGGGTGAGTGAACTTGCAGAATAGAACAGTAGGCTTCCCTTCCCTAGCCATCACCCTATCTGGGGTCTCCATGCTCCAGTTATTCACACTGTGACCTGTGAGGACACACAGATGTCATGTTAACACTTGACTGAGCCCAAGAGTCAGACACTCCATGGAGGAAGCACGACACACCCTGTACTTTCTGACATTCTAATGTCTATCTGAAACTGTGCTGAATTATGGCCAGTTGTGTGCTGTGTGTCCACACTCAATAGGAAGTGGGTTGGAGTGCCTCCAGCCCATTGCACAGAGACTAAAGAAATAGAACCGGAGAGGCCTGCAGCACCGGAGGTCGTTCCACACCCCCTGTCTAAGCCTGCTCTTTCCTGGAGCCATCTTATCCCATCAGAGTATTCTGCCTTTAATACAAAAGAAAAGAAAGACTTGCATTTATATAGCATCTTTCACGACCTCAGCCTGTCCCAAAGCCCTTTACAACCAATGAGGGGTCTGGACAGAGTAGACAGAGAGACACTGTTCCAGTTGGCGGAAGGGTTGAGAACCAGAGGACACAGATTTAAAGTGATTGGCAAAAGAACCAAAGGCGACGAAAGAAAAAACTATTTTACGCAGCGAGCGGTTAAGATGGGGAATGCACTGCCTGAAAGGGTGGTGGAGGCAGACTCAATCACATCTTTCAAAAGGGAGTTGGATAATTATCTGAAGGAAAACATTTTGCAGGTCTACGGGGAAAGGGCGGGGGAGTGGGACTCGATCAGAGCCAGCACGGGCTCGACGGGCCGAAAGGCCTTCTTCCGTGCTGTAACCATTCTATGATTCTATGATTCGATGATTCTCTGATTCTGAGTATTTATTGAAGTGGAGTCCCTGTTGTAATGTAGGAAACACGGCAGCCAATTTGTGCACAGCAAGCTCCCACAAACAGCAATGAAATAAATGGCCATGTCACCAGTTTTAGGTGTTGGTTGAGGGATAAATATCGTGCCTGTGCCAACTCTTTGAAATACCTCTCTAATTATTTCCACTCCCCTGCTCTTTCCCCATAGCCCAGAAGAAAGAAAGAAAATGGGTTCCTGCCTCCTCTTGGTGAATACGTACGTTCTGCTGAGATGGCCAGGGCGAGTGCACAAACCAAAATGCACAGCATTCTCTTCACTCCTTCAGCGCCCAGATCTCTCTGACGGCCGACCACAGACTGTGGAACTGCGACGGATCCTCGCTATTTCTTGTTACTTCCTTCTTGAATCTGGGATTGCCAAAGAAAATAAAAATACTTGTGATATTTACCAGCCAGCTTCAGATGAGGAAGTCTCTTTTGCTCCCTCCCCAGTCAGCTCAGTGTCTGCACAGTGCCCCCATGTCTGGGAGCAACTGGCCTGCGCAGAAGACTTGAAGTCAGACATAAGTTCTTCAGCACCTGCCATACCACCCCCTGTAGACGTCTGCAACTTGAAACAACTATGAAGGCACCAAACACTTGTAGAATTGCAGCGACAGTCAGAAGGAATCATCCAGCCACTGACCTGTAGGTAGTTGATGATCCTTTGAATCGCGCTGGTGGGGGGGTCCTTCCTGCTGCTTAAAGCGCGTTCAGCTGTGCGAGCTTAATAGAGGGCGTTGGCTCGAGGGTGGAGCTTCAGAACGGCAGCGCTGACGTCAGTATGGTCTGTCTGCTCTGCATACTTCCGGCGGACCTTAGCTGCGCACGGGCTGACGCCTTCACCAAGTTGGCCTCCAGCGTCATTCACGGCAGAAGTGTGCGCGCCTGCAGCAGACGCCATTTTGGTCCCCGAACGACCCCCATAGCGCCCAAACCACGGGAGCTACCGAGCCCAATTTCCTGCCCCATGTCTTTACATTTAGTGTTGCAACTGGGCTAAATAGAAGGAAGGAGTTAATTATTTCTTGGAAAGCCCTTGGGTAAAAAAGCAGAAGTGGGTGGAGTCAGTCACCACATCACCAGTTTCAGACTTGCTGCACGCAAATAGATAAAAAAACAATCATTTGAAAATGTTCAAATTGATTTGAAACTAGACATCATCCTGGAACTGAACCATGTGATTCTCCAAAGCTCACATTTAACTCCTTCATTTAACAGTGGGACAGTGTATCCTGTGGAGTTACAAATCTTACAATCAATTTAACTTCAAATAAAACTTGCTCCATGATCATCAGTCAATGATTCAATTTAATCCAGCACATCCAGGCTGAATTCATTGTTCTCATTTACTTAACAATACAACAAACCGAATGAGACAAAGTAGGACTTCCTTAAATTGGTGTATGGGAGGGGTGCAGCGACACAGAGTACAGGGGGAGGGTGCGCTGGAGAACCAGGCGAGAGTCACAGTCCCATTCTCGGTTCCTGAACCATTACAACCACCTCTCTCTCTGCTGATTCCAACCCTGCAACCCCCATTCCACATTCCTTCCCACCATCTTTCCACCACTCACATTTCTGCTTCTCACTGAGCAGCTCATCCTCAGTTTTGAGACGGTCCCTTTCTGCAAACTTTAAGAGCTTCTGAGCAAGTTACTGCTGCTGCTTGTTGCTCAACAATCTTATCTTTAAGTGCCTGGATTTCACTCTCCATTGCTTGCACCTCTAACTGTTTCTGTATCAGCTTCTCGTTCTTTGCACTTTCCTTTTAGTTCTTTCAGAGTCTTCTCGTCCTGTTTGTTTAATTTCTTTTACTCTCCTTTCTGAGACCCCCAAACAGCCTGGGTTACAACCTTAGCCCCTGCGAGCAATCCTTGTACCGTAACCTCGGTCGTGGCCTCTGTCGGGGTGTGTGGAAAGTCAGCTTTCGACATCTGGGCTCATTGACTCAAAGGATCTGCCTCTCCCAGCAGGACACTAACCTTTAAAGATGTCCCGCCATGTCTCTCCGATTATGCATCGATATATTCACCTGTGAGATTACTGTCCTCTCTTCAGAATACAAAAGATGTCAAGCGAGACGCTGTAGTTGTTATCTAACTTTAAAGAATTTAATTTGACCCACAGTTTGTACCAGAAAGAAAGCAGTAACTTTTCATACAACCTTTTCCTTTTCTAGCGAGTGCAACTCAGGACAAAGAATTGATCGGATTCTTTGTCTCGGGCAGAAAACAAATCTTCCTTTCCTTTGGCGTCTTGTTCCAATGTCTTACGTGGTTCTCTTGATAAACCCCGTGTAGAATGAACCGTTTTATGTGGTTTCCTCTCCAAAATCTGCTGCTTAATTATCAAAGGATCTCTTAACAGTTTGCAGACCTTGCTTCCTTATCTCTGCAACCGTCCGCATTGTTTCTTCCCGTCAGTTACCTCAGGTATAATCTTACCAAGGCTCTGTTTCATCCTGGCTAACACAGACGTATCTCTCACTCAGCATCCTGGACAATATGCATCCTGACTTCAGTCAATGTGACAGCGGAGTTCTTGACCAAGAAAGCAAAGGCTTCACCACAAGTCCATTATTTTAGTCTTCCTTAAAACATGTATCAAAAGTCCTCCACACCAGATCGTCCACATTTCAACAAAACCAACAACTTGTTTTCACACAGCACCTTTAATTTCCCACATTACAACAGTGACTCCGCTTTAAAAGTACTTCATTGGCTGTAAAGCACTTTGAGACGTCCGGTGGTCGTGAAAGGTGCTATATAAACACAAGTCTTTCTTTCTTTCTTAATGTAGTAAAATGTCCCAAGGTGCTTCACAGGAGTATTAAAAGAGAAAACTTTGACACCGAGCCACATAAGGAGATATTAGGGCAGGTGACCAGATGACGGAGTGCAGATCGGAACAGAGTGTTAAGCTGCGAGTTTGGTTTGGGCAGGGCTAAGCAAGCTCTGTGCTGGAGAGCAGGTGAGAGTAATTAATTAATTAAGTGGTCTAATCTGGTTCTGTAACTGCCAGAGAGCTCACTTATTTAAATCTCAGCAGTATAAATAAGGGAGGCTAGAGTGCAGTTTGTCACGGAGTGCAGATCGGAATAGAGTGTTAAGCTGCGAGTTTGGTGAGTGAGGGAGTAAATCTTAAAGGTTAATCTCTTATTTTTAGAAATTCTAGTCTTGTGTGCTTACAATTAGCATTTAAATTTACTGTTTCAAGTTTTAAGTTTCTTCCAGGCTTGCGCAGGGCTAAGCAAGCTCTGTGCTGAAGAGCAGGTGAGAGTAATTAATTAATTAAGTGGTCTAATCTGGTTCTGTAACTGCCAGAGAGCTCACTTATTTAAATCTCAGTAGTATAAATAAGGGAGTCTAGAGTGCAGTTTGTCATGGAGTGCAGATCGGAACAGAGTGTTAAGCTGCGAGTTTGGTGAGTGAGGGAGTTCGGGGAGGGAGGTGTTCCTTTCTTTTTCCATCTTTGTCAGCTTCCAGGAGAGCAGGAGCTAAAAAGCTGCACAAGAGGGGACAGAGAACCAGCGGTGAGTATTTCTACAGTATTTCTACATTCCAGTCATTAAAGTAAAAGTAAGGTCTCTAGTTTAGAGTAAGTAGTGTTTAAAGGGAAGTAAGATCCCTAGTGTATTTAATATTGTTGAATTTAAAGGGAGCAAATTAAGGATAGGACATGGCAGGGCAGCTCGGCAGCATGGAGTGCTCCTCCTGTGCTATGTTGGAAGTCAGGGACACTATAGGTGTCCAAGGTGAACACATGTGCAGGAAGTGTCTCCAGCTGCAGCTACTCGAAATCCGCATTTCGGAGCTGGAGCTGCGACTGGAGTCACTGTGGAGCATCCGCGAAGCTGAGATCTTCATGGATAGCATGTTTAACAAGGTGGTCACACCGCAAGTAAAGAGTGCACAGGCAGACAGGGAATGGGTGACCACCAGACAGAGTAAAAGAACTAGGAAGGTAGTGCAGAAGCCCCCTGGGTCAATCTCCCTCTCCGACAGATTTTCCGTTTTGGATACTGATGGGGGAGATGGTTTCTCAGGGGAATGCAGCAAGAGCCAAGTCCGTGGCACTACGAGTGGCTCAGCTGCACAGGACGGGAGGAAAAAGAGTGGGAGAGCAATAGTGATAGGGGATTCTATCGTAAGGGGAACAGATAGACGTTTCTGTGGCCGCAGACGTGACTCCAGGATAGTATGTTGCCTCCCTGGTGCCAGGGTCAAGGATGTCACTGAACGGCTGCAGGGCATTCTGAAGGGGGAGGGCGAACAGTCAGAGGTCGTGGTTCACATTGGCACCAACGACATGGGTAGAAAGAGGGATGAGGTCATGCAACAAGAATTTAGGGAGCTAGGTAGCAGATTAAAAAGCAGGACCTCAAAGGTTGTAATCTCTGGATTATTCCCGGTGCCACATGCTAGTGAGTATAGGAATAAAAGGATAGAGCAGATGAATGCGTGGCTAAAGAGTTGGTGCAGGAGGGAGGGCTTTAGTTTTCCTGGATCACTGGGTCGGCTTCTGGGGAAGGTGGGACCTGTACAAGTCGGACGGGTTGCACCTGAACCGAAACTGGACCAACATCCTTGCGGGGAGGTTTGCTAGTACTGTTGGGGGGGGGTTAAACTAACTTGGCAGGGGGATGGGATACGGAGTGGAGCTATAGCAGGGGGTGATGCACAGCCAAATACAGAGGAAAAAACAAGTCAGCCTGGAAGGCAGAGCAAATATGTAACGGCACAAAGGAGTATGGCAAGGCTGGATGGCATTTATTTTAATGCAAGGAGTCTTGCGAGTAAGGCAGATGAATTGAAGGTGTTGATGAACACATGGGAGTATGATATTGTTTCTATCACAGAGACATGATTGAGGGAGGGGCAGGACTGGCAGCTCAATATTCCGGGGTATAGAATCTTCAGGCGAGACAGAAGTGGGTGTAAAAGAGGAGGGGGTGTTGCAATATTAATCAAGGAGTCAATTACTGCTGTAAGGAGGGATAATATACATAGATACATAGATACATAGAAGATAGGAGCAGGAGTAGGCCATCCGGCCCTTCGAGCCTGCTGCGCCATTTAATGAGATCATGGCTGATCCTCCAATTCAGTATCCCGTCCCCGCCTTCTCTCCATAACCCTTAACCCCTTTTGCCTGTAGAAATATATCTAATTCCCTCTTAAATATATTTAATGAGCTGGCGTACACTGCCCTCTGTGGCAATGAGTTCCACAGGTTCACCACCCTCTGAGTGAAGAAATTCCCCCTCATTTCTGTCCTAAATGGTTTAGCCCTTATCCTTAAATTATGTCATCTAGTTCTGTTCTCACCCGCCAAGGGAAACATTCCTTCTGCATCTAGTCTGTCTAGACCTGTCAGAATTTTATACACTTCTATGAGTTCCCCTCTCAATCTTCTAAACTCCAGTGTGTACATCCCTAAACTACATAGTCTCTCCTCATAGGTCAATCCCGCCATTCCTGGTATCAGCCTGGTGAATCGCCGCTGCACCCCCTCCATGGCAAGAACATCTTTCCTCAGATGAGGCGACCAAAACTGTACACAGTACTCGAGGTGTGGTCTCACCAGTGCCCTGTACAGCTGCAGCAAGGTATCCATGTTCCTGTATTCCAACACTTTTGCTATGAAGGCCAGCATACCGTTTGCCTTCTTGACCGCCTGTTGCACCTGCATGCTCGCCTTCAGTGACTGGTGTACAAGAACACCCAGGTCTCTCTGTACTTCCCCCTCTCCCAATTTATTGCCATTTAAATAATAATTTGCCCTCCCGTTCCTGCACCCAAGGTGGATAACTTCGCACTTGTCCACATTATAGTGCATCTGCCATTTATCCGCCCAATCACCCAGTCTGTCCAAATCGCTCTGGAGCTTCCTGGTCTCCTCCTCTGAGCCCACCCCCCCCTCCTAGTTTAGTGTCGTCTGCAAATTTGGAAATGCTGCATCCGACTCCCTGATCCAGGTCATTAATGTAAATTGTGAACAGCTGGGGACCCAGGACAGATCCCTGTGGTACCCCACTTGTTACTGGCTGCCATTCAGAAAATGAGCCGTTTATTCCAACTCTCTGTTTTCTATCTGACAGCCAGTTCTCTATCCACGTCAATACTTTCCCCTTTATCCCATGAGCTTCAATTTTCCATGCTAATCTTTTATGTGGGACCTTGTCGAAGGCCTTTTGGAAGTCCAGGTACACCACATCTACTGGCTCTCCCCCATCTATTTTACCAGTTACTCCCTCAAAAAATTCCAATAGATTAGTCAAGCACGATTTACCCTTTGTAAATCCATGTTGACTCTGTCCTATCCTGTCCCCATTTGCTAAGTGCTCCGCTATTTCATCCTTAATGATGGACTCCAGCATTTTGCCCACAACTGATGTAAGGCTTACAGGTCTGTAATTACCTGCTTTTTCCCTACCCCCCTTTTTGAATAGTGGGGTAACGTTAGCTACCCTCGAATCCATGGGCACTGTTCCCGAGTCTAATGAATTCTGAAAAATCATACTTAGTGCATCCGCTATCTCTAGGGCCACCTCCTTCAGCACCCTAGGATGCATGTTATCAGGCCCTGGGGATTTGTCCGCCTTCAATCCCTTTAGCTTCCTTAACACCATATCCTTAGAGATATTGATTTGCGTCAGTTCCTCCTTTGCCAATGTCCCTATTTTTCCCGATATCCCAGGGAGGTTTTTTGTGTTTTCCTTCGTAAAGACTGACCCAAAGTATGCATTTAGTTGGTCTGCCATTTCCTTATTTCCCGTTATATATTCCCCCGTATCTGACTGCAATGGACCAACTTTGGTTTTCACCAGTCTTTTCCTCTTGATATACTTATAAAAGCTTTTGGAGTTAGTTTTTATATTTTCCGCCAGCTTGCTTTCGTAAGCTATTTTGCCCCTCTTGATTAAGCCCTTTGTCCTCCTTTGCTCTATCTTAAACTGTTCCCAATCTTCCGCTCTGGCGCTTTTTTTGGCTATTTTATACGCCCTATCTTTGGATTTTATGCTGTCTCTAATTTCCCCTGTTATCCACGGTTGAGTCACCTTTTTAGATTTCCTTTTATGCCAGATTGGTATAAACAATTTTTGCAATTTTGTCATTCTATCTTTAAATGCTTGCCATTGTTTATCTACCTCCAGTCCTCCCAGGAACGTTGTCCAATCAGACCTACTCAGTTCCCGTCTAATGGCATCATAATTCCCCTTGTTTAAATTCAGGACCTTAGTCTCTGAGTCAATTTCTTCGCTCTCCATTTCGAGTGAGAAATCGATCATGTTATGATCGCTCTGACCCAAGGGTCCCCGTACAACAAGATTACTAATTAGTCCCTTCTCATTGCACAGTACCCAGTCCAATATAGCCTGTTCCCGAGTTGGTTCCTCGACATATTGATCCAGATAACCATCCCTTAAACACTCAAGGAATTCCTCCTCCTCATTATTTTTACTGATTAGGCTAGTCCAATCTATATGTAAGTTAAAGTCACCTATGATGACAGCTGTGCTCTTATTGCACGCTTCTCTAATTTCCCTCGTGATGCCCTCCCCAACCTCTATTTTACTATTTGGAGGCCTATATACCACTCCTATTAATGTTTTTCGCCCCTCGCTATTTCTTAGCTCCACCCATATAGATTCTGTATTAACTGAGTTAATATCCTTCCTTTCAATTGCATTTATCCCCTCTTTTACCAGCAATGCTACCCCTCCTCCCTTTCTTTTTTGTCGATCCTTCCTAAATACTGAATACCCCTGTATGTTAAGCTCCCAGCCCTGCTCACCCTGCAACCATGTTTCCGTAATCCCAATTAGATCATAATTATTAACCTCTATTTCCACAGCTAATTCATCTACCTTGTTCCTGATGCTTCTCGCATTAAGGTATAAAACCCTCAGGCTTTTTTTATGCTCACATTTTTTATGAATTAGTTTGGCCCTTTGTTTTTTGTTCCTCACCCTTTTACCATTTATTTCTGTCTGCCTTTCACTTTCCTCTATTTCACTACATAGGTTTCTAGCCCCCTGCCATACTAGTTTAAATGCTCCCGAACTGCTTTATCAAAAATTACCCCGAGAACATCAGTTCCATCTTTGCACAGGTGTAGACCGTCCCTTTTGTATAGGTCACACCTACCACAAAACTGGTTCCAATGCCTCAAAAATTTAAAACCCTCCCTCTTACACCACTGCTCAAGCCACGTATTTAGCCTAACTATCCTGTTCTCTGTACTCTTACTAGCACGTGGCACTGGTAGTAATCCAGAGATTACTACCTTCGAGGTCCTACTTTTTAGCTTGGCTCCTAACTCCCTAAATTCTACTTGTAGGACCTCTTCCCTTTTTTTAGCTACGTCGTTGGTACCAACATGTATCACGACAACTGGCTGTTCCCCCTCCCCCTCCAGAATGTTCTGCACCCGCGCCGAGACATCCTTGACCCTTGCACCAGGGAGGCAACATACCATCCTGGAGTCTCGGTCGCGACCACAGAAACCCCTATCTATTCCCCTTACAATCGAATCCCCTATTACTATAGCCCTGCCACTCTTTTTCCCTCCCTTCTTTGCAACAGAGCCAGTCATGGTGCCATGAGCCTGGCTGCTGGTGCCTTCCCCCGATGAGTCATCCCCCCCGACAACAGCACCTAAGGCGGTGAACCTGTTGCTAAGGGAGACAACCCCAGGGGATTTCTGCACTACCTTCCTGCCCTTGCTCTGCCTTTTGGTCACCCATGTACTATCTACGCTGGCCTTAACCTGCGGTGTGACCAACTCACTAAATGTGCTATCCACAACCCTCTCAGAATCGTGGATGCTCCAAAGTGAGTCCATCCGCAGCTCAAGGGCCGTCATGCGGTCCCACATGAGCTGCAGCTGGACACACTTCCCGCACACATGGTTGTCAGGGACACAGGAAGCGTCCCTGATTTCCCACATGTTACAGGAGGAGCATGACACAGGTCCGAGCTCTACTGCCATGACTTAACCCTTATATTACTTTTTAATTTTCTAGTTTTAGTTTATTTATTGACTTTTGTTTTCCCGAAGCTTACTTCGACCAATGTATACTGTACTCCTCTTATTCCTTTTTAAACTAACCAAATCCCACTAGTTTTAGTTTTACTTTCTAGGAAGGTTTGAGGAAAGTACTTACCAGTTAAGCCACCACCCTCCTTAAATGCCGTTCACCTGGGTGCTTCCCACCTGGTCCGCTTCCGGTCTCGTCTCTCCCGACAACAGCCTGTGAAAGAAAAGCCCGCGAAAGTGAGTTCAAATACTCACAGGACCTCCGGTCTCGTCGCTCCCGACAACAGCCTGTGAAGAAAAGCCCGCGAAAGTGAGTTCAAATACTCACAGCACCTCACAGCACCTCCGGTCTCGTCGCTCCCGACAACAGCCTGTGAAGAAAAGCCCGCGAAAGTGAGTTCAAATACTCACAGCACCTCACAGCACCTCCGGTCTCATCGCTCCCGACAACAGCCTGTGAAGAAAAGCCCGTGAAAGTGAGTTCAAATACTCACAGCACCTCACAGCACCTCCGGTCTCGTCGCTCCCGACAACAGCCTGTGAAGAAAAGCCCGCGAAAGTGAGTTCAAATACTCACAGCACCTCACAGCACCTCCGGTCTCGTCGCTCCCGACAACAGCCTGTGAAGAAAAGCCCGCGAAAGTGAGTTCAAATACTCACAGCACCTCACAGCACCTCCGGTCTCGTCGCTCCCGACAACAGCCTGTGAAGAAAAGCCCGCGAAAGTGAGTTCAAATACGCACAGCACTTCACAGCACCTCCGGTCTCGTCGCTCCCGACAACAGCCTGTGAAGAAAAGCCCGCGAAAGTGAGTTCAAATACTCACAGCACCTCCGGTCTCGTCGCTCCCGACAACAGCCTGTGAAGAAAAGCCTGCGAAAGTGAGTTCAAATACTCACAGCACCTCACAGCACCTCCGGTCTATCTTAGCAGGTTCCTCTAATGAGGCCATATGGGTAGAACTTAAAAACAAAAAGGGGGCAAGTACTTTGCTGGGAGTGTACTATAGGCCCCAAACAGTCAGCGGGAGATAGAGGAACAGATATGTAGGCAAATTTCAGAGAAGTGTAGAAATAATAGGGTAATAATAGGAGGGGATTTCAACTTCCCCAATATTAACTGGGATAGTCAGAGTGTGAAAGGCTTAGAGGGTGCGCAATTCTTAAAGTGCATCCAGGAGAGCTTTTTGAGCCAGCATGTAGAAAGTCCATCAAGAGAGGGGGCGGTACTGGACCTAATTCTAGGGAATGTAGCCGGGCAAGTGGTAGAAGTGTTAGTAGGAGAGCATTTTGGTGACAGTGACCATAATTCGGTGAGATTTAAGGTAGTCATGGAAAAGGACAAAGATGGACCGGAAATAAAGGTTCTAAATTGGGGGAAGGCCGATTTTAACATGATAAGGCAGGATCTGGCCAAAGTGGACTGGGATCAGCTTTTTGTAGGAAAATCCATATCAGAGCAGTGGGAGTCTTTCAGAAAGGAAATAGAGAGAGTACAACGGCAGCATGTTCCCGTAAAGGTCAAGGGTGGGACCAACAAGTCCAGGGAACCCTGGGTGTCAAGGGATATACGAGAATGGATTAGGAAAAAAAGGAAGGCTTTTGGCAGATACAAAGGACTAAAAACAGTGGAAGCCCTAGAGGAGTATTAATCATGGGAAACATGGAGATGGCAAAAATGCTGAACAAATATTTTGTTTCAGTCTTTATGGTAGAGGACACTAAGAATATCCCAACACTGGACAAACAGGGGGCTCTAGTGGGGGAGGAGCTAAATACGATTAAAATCACTAAGGAATTGGTACTCAGTAAAATAATGGGACTCAAGGCGGATAAATCCCCTGGACCTGATGGCTTACATCCTAGGGTCTTGAGGGAAATGGTAGTAGGAATTGTGGATGCTTTGGTAATAATTTTCCAAAACTCCCTGAACTCAGCAAAGGTCCCAGCAGATTGGAAAACTGCTAATGTAACACCCTTATTTAAAAAGGGTTGTAGGCAGAAGGCTGGAAATTATAGACCAGTTAGCCTAACATCTGTGGTGGGTAAAATTTTGGAGTCTATTATTAAGGAGACAGTAACGGAACATTTAGATAAACATAATTTAATAGGACAAAGTCAGCATGGCTTTATGAAGGGGAAGTCATGTCTGACAAATTTGCTCGAGTTCTTTGAGGACATAACGTACAGGGTGGATAAAGGGGAACCAGTGGATGTAGTGTATTTAGACTTCCAGAAGGCATTCGACAAGGTGCCACATAAAAGATTATTACTTAAGATAAAAAATCACTGGATTGGGGGTAATATTCTGGCATGGGTGGAGGATTGGTTATCTAACAGGAAGCAGAGAGTTGGGATAAATGGTTCATTCTCGGACTGGCAACCAGTAGCCAGTGGTGTTCCGCAGGGGTCGGTGCTGGGTCCCCAACTTTTTACAATCTATATTAACGATTTGGAGGAGGGGACCGAGTGTAACATATCAAAGTTTGCAGATGATACAAAGATGGGAGGGAAAGTAGAGAGTGAGGAGGACATAAAAAACCTACAAGGGGATATAGACAGGCTGGGTGAGTGGGCAGAGATTTGGCAGATGCAATACAATATTGGAAAATGTGAGGTTATGCACTTTGGCAGGAAAAATCAGAGAGCAAGTTATTATCTTAATGGCGAGAAACTGGAAAGTACTGGAGTACAAAGGGATCTGGGGGTCTTGGTGCAAGAAAATCAAAAAGTTAGTATGCAGGTGCAGCAGGTGATCAAGAAAGCCAATGGAATGTTGGCTTTTATTGCTAGGGGGATAGAATATAAAAACAGGGAGGTATTGCTGCAGTTGTATAGGGTATTGGTGAGACCGCACCTGGAGTACTGCATACAGTTTTGGTGTCCATACTTAAGAAAAGACATACTTGCTCTCGAGGCAGTACAAAGAAGGTTCACTCGGTTAATTCCGGGGATGAGGGGGTGGACATATGAGGAGAGGTTGAGTAGATTGGGACTCTACTCATTGGAGTTCAGAAGAATGAGAGGCGATCTTATTGAAACATATAAGATTGTGAAGGGGTTGGATCGGGTGGACGCGGTGAGGATGCTCCCAATGATGGGTGAAACTAGAACTAGGGGACATAATCTTAGAATAAGGGGCTGCTTTTTCAAAACTGAGATGAGGAGAAACTTTTTCACTCAGAGGGTAGTGGGTCTGTGGAATTTGCTACCCCAGGAAGCCGTGGAAGCTACTTCATTAAATAAATTTAAAACAGAAATAGACCGTTTCCTAGAAGTAAAGGGAATTAGGGGTTACGGGGAGCGGGCTGGAAATTGGACGTGAGTTTGAGTTCGGATCGGTCAAGGCCCTGTGGGTGGCAGAGCGGGCCCAGTGGCCGAGTGGCCGGGTCCTGCTCCTACTTCTTGTGTTCTTTAGAGTTGAGGTTGGATCAGATCAGCCATGATCTCATTGAATGGCGGAGCAGGCTCGAGGGGCCGATTGGTCTACTCCTGCTCCTATTTCTTATGTTCTTATGTTCTTATGTATAGAAAGTGCAGGGGGGTACTTAAAAAAGAAATTAGGAGAGCGAAGAGGGGGAATGAAATAACACTGGCGGGCAAAATAAAGGAAAATCCCAAGGTGTTTTATAAGTATATTAAGGGCAAGAGGATAACCAGGGCAAGAGTAGGGCCCATTAGGGACCAAAGTGGCAATCTGTGTGTAGAGCCAGAAGATGTAGGTGGGGTTTTAAATGAATATTTTACATCTGTGTTCACTATGGAGAAGGACGATGTAGGCATAGAAATCAGGCAGGGGGACTGTGATATACTTGAACAAATTAGTATTGAGAGGGAGGAGGTACTAGCGGTTTTAGTGGGCTTAAAAGTGGATAAATCCCCAGGACCAGACGAGATGTATCCCAGGCTGCTGTGTGAGGCAAGGGAAGAGATTGCAGGGGCTCTGACACAAATTTTCAGAACCTCCCTGGCCACAGGGGAGGTGCCAGAGGACTGGAGGACAACTAACGTAGTACCATTATTCAAGAAGGGTAGTAGGGATAAACCAGGGGATTAAAGGCCATTGAGCCTAACATCAGTGGTAGGGAAATTATTGGAAAAAATTCTGAGGGACAGAATTAGTCTCCACTTGGAGAGGCAAGGATTAATCAAGGATAGTCAGCATTGCTTTGTCAGGGGGAGATCATGTCTGACCAAATTGATTGAATTTTTCGAGGGGGTGACTAGGTGTGTGGATGAGGGTAGTGCAGTTGATGTGGTCTACATGGACTTCAGTAAGGCTTTTGACAAAGTCCCGCATGGGAGACTGGTCAAGAAGGTAAGAGCCCATGGGATCCAGGGCAACTTGGCACATTGGATCCAAAATTGGCTTAGTGGCAGGAGGCAGAGGGTGATGGTCGAAGGTTGTTTTTGTGACTGGAGGCCTGTGTCCAGTGGTGTACCGCAGGGATCGGTGCTGGGTCCTTTGCTGTTTGTAGTGTACATTAATGATTTAGATATGAATGTAGGAGTTATGATCAGTAAGTTTGCAGATGACACGAAAATTGATGGGGTGGTAAATAGCGAGGAGTGAAGCCTCAGGCTACAGGACGATATAGACGGGTTGGTCAGATGGGCAGAACAGTGGCAAATGGAATTTAAACCTGAAAAGTGTGAGGTGATGCATTTTGGGAGGACTAACAAGGCAAGGGAATACACAATGAATGGTAGGACCCTAGGAAGGACAGAGGAATAGAGGGACCTTGGTGTGCATGTACATAGATCCCTGAAGGCAGCAGGATAGGTAGATAAGGTGCTTAAAAAGGCATATGGGATGCTTGCCTTCATTTGCCGAGGCATAGAATATAAGAGCAGAGAGGTTATGACGGAGCTGTACAAAACAATAGTTAGGCCACAGCTGGAATACTGTGTGCAGTTCTGGCCGCCACACTATAGGAAGGATGTGATTGCATTGGAGAGGGTGCAGAGGAGATTCACCAGGATGTTACCTGGGCTGCAGCGCTTCAGCTATGAAGAGAGACTGGACCGGCTGGGGTTGTTTTCCTTAGAGCAGAGAAGGCTGAGAGGGGACCTGATTGAAGTGTACAAAATTATGAGGGGCATAGATAGGGTAGATAGAAAGGAACTTTTCCCCTTAGTAGAGGGGTCAATAACCAGGGAGTACAGTTTCAAGGTAAGGGGCAGGAGGTTTAGAGGGGATTTGAGGAAAACTTTTTCACCCAGAGGGTGGTTGGAATCTGGAACTCACTGCCTGAAAGGGTGGTAGAGGCAGGAACCCTCACAACATTCAAGAAGCATTTAGATGAGCTCTTGAAACGCCATAGCATACAAGGCTACGGACCAAGTGCTGGAAAATGGGATTAGAATAGACAGGGCTTGATGGCCGGCGCGGACACGATGGGCCGAAGGGCCTCTTTCTGTGCTGTATAACTCTATGACTCTATGATTCTGTGACCAAACGCTTGGTCAAAGAGGTAGGTTTTAAGGAGCGTCTTATAGGAGGATTGAGTGGCAGAAAGACAGAAAGGTTTAGGGAGGGAATTCCAAAGCTTAAGGCCTTGGCAGCTGAAGGCACGACTACCAATGGTTGAGCGATTATAATCAGGAATGTTCAAGAGGCCAGAATTAGAAGAGTGCATATTACAGAGATAGAGAAGGGCGAGGCCATTGAGGGATTTAAAACAAGGATGAGAATTTTAAAATCGAGGCATTGCTTAACCGGGAGCCAATGTAGGTCAGCGAGCACAGGGGTGATTGGTGAAGGGTACTTGGCTTCGGTCTTCCCAATATTTAGTTGGTGGAAATTTCTACTCATACTGTACTGGATGTCGGACAAACAGTCTGACAATTTAGAGACAGTGGAGGGGTTGAGAGATGGTGGTGAGGCAGAGCTGGATGCCCGTCAGCGTACGTGAGTAATCTAACGCTGTGATTATGGACGATGTCGCCGAGGAGCAGCATGTAGATGAGAAATAGGAGGGGTCAAGGATAGATCCTTGGGGGATACCAGAGGTTTCCTGAATCTGCTGTGCAGTGAGTTTATCTACCTTACAGATGGCCAGTCCCCAACTAGATGCTCAACTTAAAAACACTCAAACTGTTGTTTTAAACAATCTTCTGTTGTTCACTTGAGTAGTAATGAATTCCGTGTTCGGGTTATAATCTCTTTATTTTTTTCTACTTCAACATAAAAATCTATCTATAATTTCTGCAGAGTATAAAACAATTTACAAGCGGAGTTTTGTCAGCAGATTTGAACGTAGGCATGCGCTCATCCTTCTACACTTCTTCCTTCTCAAACATTAACAGAAAAACTTCTTTTTTTATACACTGTTTCTTCCTTATCAAACTGGAAATGGCATTGCCTTTTATGGTAGTCTCCGGTCAATGCACCGTCTTTCAGCCGATTCTTACGCACACAAGTTTATATTTCTCTACAACATACGTACATCAACACCCTTTCGTGTAGGTTGCAGTAATATGTAGTGGAATGTTTATAGTATGGCACTACTATAAACATCCCAAGGCTTTACGTCAATCTTGAACATTGGCTATTGCTAGGGTGATCTGTAATTCTTTCTCTCTCTCTTTCTCTTTCCAATGATGTCAATCACGTTTTTTGCTCTCCATTGTAAGCTTTTTATTTCGACTGGCATTAAATTGACAGCAAGACCAAATCTTTTGAAACAATTTTGAATAAGCTTATTAAACACTCACACTCATGCACATCAAAACACTAGCCTACTGATATCCTATGGACTCTGCTCGATGACAACAGGTAAGGTAATGGGTTAGATTTAAACAGACTAGTACTTCCCTGAGTCAAGCAATGCACGCGGCCTTTTTCCTTGGTGAGTTTCGATGGTGAGTTTCGATGGGTTTTCGATGCTGTCTCTGTGGGGGTTATCCTGTTATGCAGGTTTCCTTTGTTAAGTTTCGCGCCGTTGCCTTAAGCTCCGCTCCCAGGGAGATCCATACCCATCAAATTAATCTTTATTACATTCATCTTATATTAATAGTCTCGAGTCCATCACACATAGAAAACATATATTTTTATTCTTACACCATTGAATGAGCAAAACACAAACACTTTTCAGAAGCTGAATTTGCCGAGTTCCCTGTACCAACAAAACCCTCCATTGTCTCAATCGTCAATGATGAAACTTTCCACCGATCCTCCGCCAATGTTATGGCAGGAGATGAATTCCCATCACTCTCTCCTTGATCATTTGATGCTGTATTACGAGGGGCTCTCAAACACAGAAGTCTCGATTGGAATTTCAATTGAGCACTAAGAATGAGAAATGCCTTATCTTTTCTTTCAGAAGTTACTTTACCTGTTCCGCATCATCAGAACCAGCAGCTGAAAACATTACTATCTGTGAAGATGCCACAGTATTACCATGATGTCCCACGCCAGTAGAGCTTCCATTGTGAATCTTCAACCTCCAGATAGTCAAAGCAATTGAAAGAAAGAAGATAATTGAAATGGAGGTTCGAATGTAGAGGTCGATGTTCAACTTGTCCTTGTCATCAGCGGGGAAGTGGATCTGACGGATGTCACTCCCGTGTTCATTTACAGCCACACAGCTGTAGTTTCCTCTCAGCGTTGGGTTAAGAATCTCTCCCACAGTTTGATGTTTGTCTGGCACTCGTGTGACTGTCGTGCTACTGCTGTCCACGGGCAGTGCGCTGTTTTCAGGGTCGATCCATGTGATGTTTGCGGGTGGCTCCCCTTCAACCTTGCACACGATGGTGTCTCCAGTTATATTGTCGGTCACAACCGATAGATCCAGGGTGGTGGCTGGGGCTTGGGGAGGAAAGAGACAATGAGTTAACTCAATCTAATTAATCTTTATTAAATGGGCCGTGGTGACAACGGCCATTACGTGGCACTGAGAAACACGTGAGCATGGAGAGGTGACACCCAACAGGAGATTGGATTGAAATATTCAGAGAGCAAGTGGACTGGCTCCTGATTGTAAAGGGAAATGAGTTTGATGTAAACGGAGGAGGCGGATGGAATTAGCCTGAGTGAGTGGATCTGAACAACACAGCGGCCTGGAAATTGGGCTGCCTAAATGCCCTCCTAAACTGTTACAGGCGTCTCTCAGGTCTCAGCTCCTCACTGGGAGCAAATTTGCTCTTGTGTTTGTTCAACGTGATTTTATCACCTTCACCATTGTAGGGGGTGATGGTTTGTGTCAGCTTCACCTCTGACTTCTGAGCGGTTTGAATCGCTCCCACTCCCTTGGTTCTAGACCTTGGACTTATTTGGGGGTTGTGATAAAAAGTGCAGCAGACAACTGAGTTTGATGCAAGAACTTTGATCTTTATTTAAGAAAGTAAAACACAACACAAACACTCTTAACACTCTAAAAGTGGGGAACACTTCGGTACAAGCGAGGGAAATAACATAAGGAGAATACTTCACCCCTCCCAATCCCACTTCACTGGCTAGGTTGGACTCCAGAGGACCAGGGATGATACTCACCAGAATCCTTGACAGTTGGGTTAGTTGGCGGTTTTGGGGTTCACTCTATATGTCGGTTGGTGTCTGCTGTACCCCGTACGCGGTAGACGACTTCAACTGTGTATCTGGTCAGTCTTCGCGAGTCCGCTGATGCGGTAGGGTGCGTATTGGATCTATCAGGTGAGTACCCACTTTTCTTTGGTTTAGAAGTAGGGTTTAGAGGTTTTTAAGGGAAAATCTTACCCAGGGGTAAATCAGGAGTAGATTGTAGAGTGGAAACTTTGTGGATCTTCGGGTTTTCTTCGAGTTGGTTTTCTTTGGTCGCGGTGGCCCAAATATTGGTACTTGGTGTTCGGTTGGTTGTTTCGTGAGGGCCTTGTTGCCGCGAGGTGTCCGATGGTCACTGAGGCGGTCGTTCTGGTTTCTTCACGTGTCGGCCTACTTTGTTGGATGGTCTGGCCTTCGAGCTGTCGACCTCCTGGCTGGACATGGAACGCTGAACGGTGGTGTTGTAGGACTGTGTTGCGGAGAATGCCTCTGTGGATGTCTTCTTGTTCTTCCTTCCTCTTCTTCTTTTTCAGGTTGAGAACGGGCCTTCAATTATACCCATTTAAGCTCCCTTATCTGCGCGCCAAATCAGGTCCCGGTCTTTGTTAGATTTTGGCGGGCTCGTTAACGGTAACTGGTTTGTTAAGGTGTGAAGTGGTTCCGGGATGGCCCCATCCTGTCGATTTGCCACTTAATCAGAGATGATTGTCCTCATGTTTTGGGTTTCTTGACTGGGCCTAGGATTTCTATAGAGTAGGCCGAAGTAATCTGTTTTATGCATGTTTTAATGGGCTCTGTAACTTGGGGTGGAGACTGTTTTTCCTTGGGTTTATTGTAAGGATGTTAATGTCTGACAGGGGCCGATTTACACTCCCAGCGAGGTCATGCGGTTCCCCAGACAGTTCCCAATAGCTCCAATACCCAAACTGTTTTTACAGAGGTTGAGCCCACCTCCCTTTACAGCCTTTTCTCCCTTACAAGTCCAGACATGTCTTTTAAAATACCAAATCTTGGGTTTTGCTCTAAAACGTCCTTCGGTTAAGCCCAATGCATTTCACCACCCTGTAATAGTTAGAAAAGAGTCCAAAGTCTTTTTCCTTAGGGTTTGTCTTCGAGTTTTGGGGGATCTGTGAATTTTGAGAATCTTACACCATATCATTGACATAGATGTTTCCTTACCGACAAGCTGTAGTCTCATCACATCCTGAATCACGTTTTCCCCTTGTTCATTCTCGATGTGTACGTGACAGAAGTAGTCGCTGGTGTCGTTCAGCCCCAGGTCCCTCATCCTTATGGAGGCGTCTCCTTGGGTTGGGTTTCCGATCAGCTCATATCGATCTCCTTGATTTACACTAACTGTGTCAGTATAGTGAGAACCAGCGGCGAGGGAACGAGTGTGATTAAAAACAGTGGACTCTTGGCATGGATTCTCCTTCATCCAGAGGACAGTGATGTTGTTCAGATACCGGCCAGGGGGACTGAAGGTGCAGGGCAGTGTGGCAGAATCTCTCTTCATCCCAGTCACTGGCCGGGTATTGTTCTCATCAGCTGAGGTAGAGAAGAGTTTTAAAGAATGGACATTATTCATTAGCACAGAGCATTAAACACAGTTTATACAACAAATATGTCCCCTGTGCACTGTGAGGTTTGCTCTGACGGCAGTGCAGGCAGACAACAGCAGCTTCCATTTAAACAGCGACTTTAACACAGTAAAACATTTCCTTCCTATTCACTCTCTCAAAACCCTTCATAATTTTGACAACCTCTACTAATTCTCCCCATAACATTCTCTGCTCTGAGGAGAACAATCTCAGTTTCTCCAGTTTCTCCACACAACAGAAGTGCCTCATCACTGGAACCATTCTAGTAAATCTCCTCTGCACCCTCTCCAAGGCCTTGACATCCTTCCTAAAGAGTCCGGAATCGGACACAACACTCCAGCTAGGGCCTAACCTGTATTTTATAAAGGTTTAGCATAACTTCCTTGCTTTTGTACTCTTAACAGCTCTTCACAATCATCAACCTCACTCATTAATAATTCTCTTTATCCTACTCCAGTCCCACACCATCCTGATTGACTCTTAACTGCTCTCTGAAGTGGCTCAGTTGTATCAGCGCCTTCTCAGGGCAACGAGGGAAGGGCAATAAATGTCGGCCTTGGCAGCAACGCCCACATCACCAGAACGAGTAAAACAAATACACACGGTTGTGATTGGATTATTTTACAGCACAATCTTATTTCTAGTTTGAATTGTTGCTTACCAGTTATCTCGAGAACTCCATGCTCGAGTTCAAATATTCCTCCCTTTACGTCCTTGAAATCCACACGACAAATGTACATCTTGTCTGTATCCCCTTTCCTCAGCTGTTTGATGATGATAGAAGCGTCGTTCTCCCTCGGGTTTCCCATCACTCGGTAGCGCTCGTCTACATTCAGGTGGATCTGATTCTTAAACCCATTGCTCTGCGAGTTTAGCGACGGATAATTTGTGTAATTATAAACCACTCCTTTCCGAGTTCTGTTCCAGGTGACGGTGATGTTGCCTTTATATCCAGGGTGAGGGTGAGTGAACTTGCAGAACAGAACAGTAGGCTTCCCTTCCCTAGCCGTCACCCTATCTGGGGTCTCCATGCTCCAGTTATTCACACTGAGACCTGTGAGGAAACACAGATGTCATGTTAACACTTGACTGAGCGCAACAGTCAGACACTCCATGGGGGAACCACGACACACCCTGTACTTTCTGACATTCTAATGTCTATCTGAAACTGTGCTGAATTATGGCCAGTTGTGTGCTGTGTGTCCACACTCAATAGGAAGTGGGTTGGAGTGCCTCCAGCCCACTGCACAGAGACTAAAGAAATAGAACCGGAGAGGCCTGCAGCACCGGAGGTCGTTCCACACCCCCTGTCTAAGCCTGCTCTTTCCTGGAGCCATCTTATCCCATCAGAGTATTCTGCCTTTAATACCAGATAACAGGAACTTGCATTTCTGCAGTGTCTTTCACAGCCTCAGCACATCCCAAAAACTATTTTACGCAGCGAGCGGTTAAGATGGGGAATGCACTGCCTGAAAGGGTGGTGGAGGCAGACTCAATCACATCTTTCAAAAGGGAGTTGGATCAGTATTTGAAGGGAAAAAAATTGGCAGGTCTATGGGGAAAGGGCGGGGGAGTGGGACTGGATCAGAGCCAGCACGGGCTCGACGGGCTGAAAGGCCTTCTTCCGAGCTGCAACCATTCTATGACCCTATGGGGGAAAAATTCAGTATCGCCCCGTTTGCGGCGTAATTATCGGCTGGGCGCAAAGATTAGCGTCTGGCGCTAATTATCACCACCGACTGCAAACTTGATTTTTATCGCCCCTGCAGGTGATTGGAGCGCGAAATCAGGCGCTTCACACATGTCTTAAGGCACAAAGGCCGAGGAGCGAGGCGCTAACTCAGAGCGCTGGCGAAGCTCATGTGATGTCAGTCAGCAATGGAACACACACACAATGGCCCCGGCCAGTTCTTAAAGGGGAGGGTTGATCTTGCTCTCCATCCACACCCTGCTCATTGCAGCCTTGAATCTCAGCCTGGAGAGACCTGTACATCAAATCTGCTGGAAAGAACAATGGAGAGGACCAGGGAAAGAGCTCAGAGTGCAACCCCCCACAGTCTCTTCTAAATCGATACAAGGAAGGGCAAATAAAAATGAACCTGCAAAGTGCTGCTCAGTACCCAAAACTCCTTCACACAGCATTGAATCTCTCCAGAAGTCTCTGTCTCTCTCTCTCAGAATGCATGGTTCAAAAATGTCACCAACAAAAAACAGCAGGAAGTGGTCGCCTTTAAATAGCGCTCCCCCAGTCCCTGCCTGACTGCAAAACGCTCCCCTCAACCTGTCGTTACTAGTGGCAGGCGGTAAGGCAGGGGGCACTACTCAATATCTGCTCCGGGGTGCTACCGGGGCGTTGCGCACTCGACTGACGTCACGATCTGCCGGTGCAGGAGATCGTGGCGGCAGTGTTTAGCGCCGCCGCAAAATGTCTAGTTAATTTCGCGCGTCCGGGCGCTAGTTGCTTTGCGCCTCATTAGCGCCCTCTTAAGGCGCTAACTGGAGGCGCCCCCAACTGAATTTTTCCCCTATGATTCTATGATTCTCTGATTCTAAGTATTTTTGAAGTGGAGTCCCTGTTGTAATGTAGGAAACGCGGCAGCCAATTTATGCACAGCAAGCTCCCACAAACAGCAATGAAATAAATGGCCATGTCACCAGTTTTAGGTGTTGGTTGAGGGATAAATATCGTGCCTGTGCCAACTCTTTGAAATACCTCTCTAATTATTACCACTCCCCTGCTCTTTCCCCATAGCCCAGAAGAAACAAAGAAAATGGGTTCCTGCCTCCTCTTGGGGAATACATACGTTCTGCCGAGATGGCCAGGGTGAGTGCACAAACCAAAATGCACAGCATTCTCTTCACTCCTTCAGCGCCCAGATCTCTCTGACAGCCGACCACAGACTGTGGAACTGCGACGGTTCCTCGCTGTTTCTTGTTACTTCCTTCTTGAATCTGGGGGTAACGAAGAAAAAAAAATACTTGTGATATTTACCAGCCAGCTTCAGATGAGGAAGTCTCTTTTGCTCCCTCCCCAGTCAGCTCAGTGTCTGCACAGTGCCCCCATGTCTGGGAGCAACTGGCCTGCGCAGAAGCCTTGAAGTCAGACATAAGTTCTTCAGCACCTGCCATACCACCCCCTGTAGACGTCTGCAACTTGAAACAACTGTGGAAGGCACCAAACACTTGTAGAATTGCAGCGACAGTCAGAAGGAATCATCCAACCACTGACCTGTAGGTAGTTGATGATCCTTTGAATCGCGCTGGTGGGGGGTCCTTCCTGCTGCTTAAAGCGCGTTCAGCTGTGCGAGCTTAATAGAGGGCGTTGGCTCGAGGGTGGAGCTTCAGAACGGCAGCGCTGACGTCAGTATGGTCTGTCTGCTCTGCATACTTCCGGCGGACCTTAGCTGCGCACGGGCTGACGCCTTCACCAAGTTGGCCTCCGGCGTCATTCACGGCAGAAGTGTGCGCGCCTGCAGGAGACGCCATTGTGGTCCCCGAACGGCCCCCATAGCGCCCAAACCACGGGAGCTACTGAGCCCAATTTCGTGCCCCATGTCTTTACATTTAGTGTTGCAACTGGGCTAAATAGAAGGAAGGAGTTAATTGTTTCTTGGAAAACCTGTAAGATTCTCAAAATTCACAGATTCCCCTAAACTCTAAGGAAAACGCTGAGGAAAAAGACTTTGGACTCTTTTCTAACTATTACAGGGTAGTGAAATGCATTGGGCTTAACCGAAGGACGTTTTAGAGCAAAACCCAAGATTTGGTAATTTAAAAGACATGTCTGGACTTGTAAGGGAGAAAAGGCTGTAAAGGGAGGTGGGCTCAACCTCTGTAAAAACAGTTTGAGTATTGGAGCTAATGGGAACTGTCTGGGGAACCGCATGACCTCGCTGGGAGTGTAAATCGGCCCCTGTCAGACATTAACATCCTTACAATAAACCCAAGGAAAAACAGTCTCCACCCCAAGTTACAGAGCCCATTAAAACATGCATAAAACAGATTACTTCGGCTTACTCTATAGAAATCCTAGGCCCAGTCAAGAAACCCAAAACATGAGGACAATCATCTCTGATTAAGTGGCAAATCGACAGGATGGGGCCATCCCGGAACCACGTCACACCTTAACAAACAAGTTACCGTTAACGAGCCCGCCAAAATCTAACAAAGACCGGGATCTGATTTGGCACGCAGATAAGGGAGCTTCAATGGGTATAATTGAAGGCCCGTTCTCAACCTGAAAAAGAAGAAGAGGAAGGAAGAACAAGAAGACATCCACGGAGGCATTCTCCGCAACACAGTCCTACAACACCACCGTTCAGCGTTCCGTGTCCAGCCAGGAGGTCGACAGCTCGAAGGCCAGACCATCCAACAAAGTAGGCTGACACGAGAAGAACCCAGAACGACCGCCTCAGTGACCATCGGACACCTCGCGGCAACAAGGCCCTCAAGAAACAATCAACCAAACACCAAGTACCAGTATTCGGGCCACCGCGACCAAAGAAAACCAACTCGAAGAAAACCCGAACAACCGCGAAGTTTCCACTCTACAATCTACTCCTGACTTATCCCTGGGTAAGATTTTCCCTTAAAAAACTCTAAACCCTACTTCTAAACTAAAGAAAGTGGGTACTCACCTGATAAATCTAATACGCACCTACTGCATCAGCGGACTCACGAAGACTGACCAGATACGCAGTTGAAGTCCTCTATCGCGCACGGGGTACAGCAGACACCAACCGACATAGAGAGTGAACCCCAAAACCGCGAACTAACCTAACCTGTCAAGGATTCTGGTGAGTATCATCCCTGGTCCTCTGGAGTCCAAACTAGCCAGTGAAGTGGGATTGGGAGGGGTGAAGTATTCTCCTAATGTTATTTCCCTCGCTTGTACCGAAGTGTTCCCCACTTTTAGAGTGTTAAGAGTGTTTGTGTTGTGTTTTACTTTCTTAAATAAAGATCAAAGTTCTTGCATCAAACTCAGTTGTCTGCTGCACTTTTTATCACAACCTCCAAATAAGTCCAAGGTTTAGAACCAAGGGGGTGGGAGCGATTCGAACCGCTCAGAAGTCAGAGGTGAAGCTGACACAAACCACCACCCACTACAACCCTTGGGGGGACAAAACAGAAGTGGGTGGAGTCAGTCACCACATCACCAGTTTCAGACTTGCTGTACGCAAATAAATAAAAAAACAATCATTTGAAAATGTTCAAATTGATTTAAAACTAGACATCATCCTGTAACTGAACCATGAGATTCTCCAAAGCTTGCTTTTAACTCCTTCATTGAACAGTGGTACGGTGTATCCTGTGGAGTTACAAATCTTACAATCAATTTAACTTTAAATAAAACTTGCACAATGATCATAAGAACATAAGCAATAGGAGCAGGAATAGGCCACTTGGCCCCTCGAGCCTGCTCCGCCATTCAATAAGATCATGGCTGATCTTGGGCTCAAAGCCACTTCACTGCCCGCTCCCCATAACCCTTCACTCCCTTATCTTGCAAAAATCTGTCTATCTCCACCTTAAATGTATTTAATGACCCAGCCTCCACGGCTCTCTGGGGCAGAGAATTCCACAGATTTACGACCCTCTGAGAGAAGAAATTCCTCCTCATCTCAGTTCTAAAAGGGCGACCCTTTATTCTGAAACTATGCCCCCGCGTTCTAGATTTCCCCACGAGGGGAAACATCCTCTCTGCATCTACCTTGTCGAGCCCCCTCAGTATCTTATATGTTTCAATAAGATAACCTCTCATTCTTCTAAATTCCAATGAGTATAGGCCCAACCTGCTCAACCTTTCTTCATAAGTCAACCCCCTCATCTCAGGAATCAACCGAGTGAATCGTCTCTGAACTGCCTCCAATGCAAGTATATCCTTCCTTAAATAAGGAGACCAAAATTGTACGCAGTACTCAAGGTGTGGTCTCACCAATACCCTGTACAGTTGTAGCAGGACTTCCCTGCTTTTATACTCCATCCCCCTTGCAATAAAGGCCAACATTCCATTTGCCTTTTTGATTACTTGCTGTACCTGCATGCTAACTGTTTGTGTTTCATGCACAAGGACCCCCAGGTCCTTCTGAACTGTAGCATTTTGTAATCTCTCCATTTAAATAATAATTTGCTTTTTTATTTTTCCTGCCAAAGTGTATAACCTCGCACTTTCCCACATTATACTCTATCTGCCAAATGTTTGCCCACTCACTTAGCCTGTCTATATCCCTTTGCAGATTCTTTGAGTCCTCTACACAACTTGCTTTCCCTCCCATCTTTGTATCATCCGCAAACTTGGCTACATTACACTCGGTCCCTTCATCCAAGTCATTAATGTAGATTGTAAATAGTTGAGGCCCCAGCACTGATCCCTGTGGCACCCCACTAGTTACTGTTTGCCAATCAGAAAATGACCCATTTATCCCGACTCTCTGCTTTCTGTTAGTTAGCCGATTCTCTATCCATGCTAATATATTACCCCCAACTCCGTGAGCTCTTATCTTATGCAGTAACCTTTTATGTGGCACCTTATCGAGTGCCTTCTGGAAATCCAAATACACCACATACACTGGCTCACCCTTATCCAACCTGCTCGTTACATCCTCAAAGAACTCCAGCAAATTTGTTAAACATGATTTCCCTTTCATAAAAGCATGCTGACTCTGCTTGACTGCATTATGATTTTCCAAATGCCCTGCTACTGCTTCCTTAATGAAGGACTCCAGCATTTTCCCGACGACAGATGTTAGGCTAACTGGTCTATAGTTTCCTGCTTTCTGTCTCCCTCCTTTCTTAAATAGGGGTGTTACATTTGCGGTTTTCCAATCCACTGGGACCTCTCCAGAGTCCAGGGAATTTTGGTATATTGCAACCAATGCATCCACTATCTCTGCAGCCACTTCTTTTAAGATGCTGGATTGCAGGCCAGGGAACTTGTCGTCTTTTAGTCCCATTATTTTTCCAAGTACTTTTTCCTTAGTGATAGTGATTGTCTTTAGTTCGCCCCTCCCTGTGGCCGCTTGATTATCCATTATTGGGATGTTGTTTGTGTCTTCTACAGTGAAGACAGATACAAAATATTTGTTCAGAGTCTCTGCCATTTCCCCGTTCCCTATTATTAATTCCCCATTCTCATCCTCTAAGGGACCAACGTTTACTTTAGCTACTCTCTTCCTTTTTAGAAACATAGAATCTAGGAGCAGGAGTAGGCCATTCGGCCCATCGAGCCTGCTCCACCATTCAATACGATCATGGCTGATCATCCAAATCCAGTACCCTGTCCCTGCTTTAATCCCCACAGTACACATATCCCACCCTACCCCCGTAACCCCACGTATTTAATTCCCCCTAACATATCCCATCCTATCCCCATAACCCCACATATTTAATCCCCCCCTAACACTAAGGGTCAATTTATCATAGCCAAATCAACCTAACCCGCACATTTTTGGACTGTGGGAGGAAACCGGAGCACCCGGAGGAAACCCACGCAGACACAGGGAGAATGTGCAAACTCCACACAGACAGTCACCCGAGGTCAGATTCGAACCCGGCTCCCTGGCGCTGTGAGGCACCAGTGCTAACCACTATGCCACCGTGTTGCACACGTTTTTATATACCTGTAGAAGCTCTTACTTTCTGTGTTAATATTTCTTGCCAGTTTACTCTCATCATTCATCTTCTCTCTCTTTATTATTTTTTTAGTTATCCTTTGCTGGTTTTTAAAAATTTCCCAATCCTCTGGCCTCCCACCAATCTTGGCAACATTGTATGCCTTCGTTTTGAATTTGATACCATCTTTTACTTCCTTAGTTAGCCACGGATAGCGCTCCCTTCTCTTAAAATCTTTCTTTCTCACTGGAATATATTTTTGTTGAGAGTTATGAAATATCTCCGTAAACGTCCACCACTGGAGGAGGGGTAGCATTGCTGGTAAAAGAGGGGATAAATGCAATTGAAAGGAAGGATATTAACTCAGTTAATACAGAATCTATATGGGTGGAGCTAAGAAATAGCGAGGGGCGAAAAACATTAATAGGAGTGGTATATAGGCCTCCAAATAGTAAAATAGAGGTTGGGGAGGGCATCACGAGGGAAATTAGAGAAGCATGCAATAAGAGCACAGCCGTCATCATAGGTGACTTTAACTTACATATAGATTGGAATAGCCTAATCAGTAAAAATAATGAGGAGGAGGAATTCCTTGAGTGTTTAAGGGATGGTTATCTGGATCAATATGTCGAGGAACCAACTCGGGAACAGGCTATATTGGACTGGGTACTGTGCAATGAGAAGGGACTAATTAGTAATCTTGTTGTACGGGGACCCTTGGGTCAGAGCGATCATAACATGATCGATTTCTCACTCGAAATGGAGAGCGAAGAAATTGACTCAGAGACTAAGGTCCTGAATTTAAACAAGGGGAATTATGATGCCATTAGACGGGAACTGAGTAGGTCTGATTGGACAACGTTCCTGGGAGGACTGGAGGTAGATAAACAATGGCAAGCATTTAAAGATAGAATGACAAAATTGCAAAAATTGTTTATACCAATCTGGCATAAAAGGAAATCTAAAAAGGTGACTCAACCGTGGATAACAGGGGAAATTAGAGACAGCATAAAATCCAAAGATAGGGCATATAAAATAGCCAAAAAAAGCGCCAGAGCGGAAGATTGGGAACAGTTTAAGATAGAGCAAAGGAGGACAAAGGGCTTAATCAAGAGGGGCAAAATAGCTTACGAAAGCAAGCTGGCGGAAAATATAAAAACTAACTCCAAAAGCTTTTATAAGTATATCAAGAGGAAAAGACTGGTGAAAACCAAAGTTGGTCCATTGCAGTCAGATACGGGGGAATATATAACGGGAAATAAGGAAATGGCAGACCAACTAAATGCATACTTTGGGTCAGTCTTTACGAAGGAAGACACAAAAAACCTCCCTGGGATATCGGGAAAAATAGGGACATTGGCAAAGGAGGAACTGACGCAAATCAATATCTCTAAGGATATGGTGTTAAGGAAGCTAAAGGGATTGAAGGCGGACAAATCCCCAGGGCCTGATAACATGCATCCTAGGGTACTGAAGGAGGTGGCCCTAGAGATAGCGGATGCACTAAGTATGATTTTTCAGAATTCATTAGACTCGGGAACAGTGCCCATGGATTGGAGGGTAGCTAACGTTACCCCACTATTCAAAAAGGGGGGTAGGGAAAAAGCAGGTAATTACAGACCTGTAAGCCTTACATCAGTTGTGGGCAATATGCTGGAGTCCATCATTAAGGATGAAATAGCGGAGCACTTAGCAAATGGGGACAGGATAGGACAGAGTCAACATGGATTTACAAAGGGTAAATCGTGCTTGACTAATCTATTGGAATTTTTTGAGGGAGTAACTGGTAAAATAGATGGGGGAGAGCCAGTAGATGTGGTGTACCTGGACTTCCAAAAGGCCTTCGATAAGGTCCCACATAAAAGATTAGCATGGAAAATTGAAGCTCATGGGATAAAGGGGAAAGTATTGACGTGGATAGAGAACTGGCTGTCAGATAGAAAACAGAGAGTTGGAATAAACGGCTCATTTTCTGAATGGCAGGCAGTAACAAGTGGGGTACCACAGGGATCTGTCCTGGGTCCCCAGCTGTTCACAATTTACATTAATGACCTGGATCAGGGAGTCGGATGCAGCATTTCCAAATTTGCAGACGACACTAAACTAGGAGGGGGGGTGGGCTCAGAGGAGGAGACCAGGAAGCTCCAGAGCGATTTGGACAGACTGGGTGATTGGGCGGATAAATGGCAGATGCACTATAATGTGGACAAGTGCGAAGTTATCCACCTTGGGTGCAGGAACGGGAGGGCAAATTATTATTTAAATGGCAATAAATTGGGAGAGGGGGAAGTACAGAGAGACCTGGGTGTTCTTGTACACCAGTCACTGAAGGCGAGCATGCAGGTGCAACAGGCGGTCAAGAAGGCAAACGGTATGCTGGCCTTCATAGCAAAAGGGTTGGAATACAGGAACAGGGATACCTTGCTGCAGCTGTACAGGGCACTGGTGAGACCACACCTCGAGTACTGTGTACAGTTTTGGTCGCCTCATCTGAGGAAAGATGTTCTTGCCATGGAGGGGGTGCAGCGGCGATTCACCAGGCTGATACCAGGAATGGTGGGATTGACCTATGAGGAGAGACTATGTAGTTTAGGGATGTACACACTGGAGTTTAGAAGATTGAGAGGGGACCTCATAGAAGTGTATAAAATTCTGACAGGTCTAGACAGACTAGATGCAGAAGGAATGTTTCCCTTGGCGGGTGAGAACAGAACTAGAGGACATAATTTAAGGATAAGGGCTAAACCATTTAGGACAGAAATGAGGGGGAATTTCTTCACTCAGAGGGTGGTGAACCTGTGGAACTCATTGCCACAGAGGGCAGTGTACGCCAGCTCATTAAATATATTTAAGAGGGAAATAGATATATTTCTACAGGCAAAAGGGGTTAAGGGTTACGGAGAGAAGGCGGGGACGGGATACTGAATTGGAGGATCAGCCATGATCTCATTAAATGGCGGAGCAGGCTCGAAGGGCCGGATGGCCTACTCCTGCTCCTATCTTCTATGTATCTATGTATCTATGTAACTGTCTTACCTTTTAATTTATTTTTCCAGTCCACTTTAGCCAGTTTTGCCCTCATGCCATTGTAATTGCCTTTGTTTAAGATCA
Source organism: Squalus acanthias (assembly GCA_030390025.1). Lineage (NCBI taxonomy): Eukaryota > Metazoa > Chordata > Chondrichthyes > Squaliformes > Squalidae > Squalus > Squalus acanthias. The sequence goes on from CM059425.1 coordinate 260,398,296, forward strand.
GGACACTGGTTTGAGATACAACATTCTCACCCTCCAACTGAATTTGAAATTCAACCATGTTATGATCACTCTTTCCTAGAGGATCCTTTACTATCATTTATTAATTCTGTCTCTTTATACAGTACCAGATCCAAGATAGCCTGCTCCCTGGTTGGTTCCATTACATACTGTTTTAGGAAACCATCCCGGATACACTCTATGAACTCCTCCTCAAGGCTACCATGGCCAATTTGAATTGTCCAATCAATATGGAGATTAAAATCACCCATGATTATTACCGTACCTTTTTTACAGGCCTCAATTATTTGTTGATTTATACTCTGTTGAAGAGATCGCAAAGTCTCTGTTTGAAGAATGGACTCAGTCAAGAATATTTTGTGGACTTTACGGGATTTTTCTGAGGGTATTTTCCTGTGATGGGATCACCCTGTGCAGATATGTGAAAAACTGGCTTGTTAAAACTCCAGTGAACGCATGGCAGTTGGCTGTGACAAAAGAACTGTCAGTCATCCAGAATATGCAAAAGCACTTCTCACCTCCATCTCAGAAGAGAAGCAGAACAATGAACCCACTGGCCTAGCCAGCCGGAGAGGAGCCAGTTTTTTCCCAACACAAAGACCGAAATATGTCCCAGACTAAGGGCCATTAGTCCAATCACAGAGTACACATGGGTCTGATGATGACCCATCACTGATTAAGCACCGGAGTGCTTAGAAACAAAAGGATTTTAAAGATTGGCAGGAAAGATAGGGGTAGCAAGACTGCTATAAAAATAGACCCTTTCCCACCATTCTCTCTCTCTCTCGCTCTCGCTGCACCAAGATCGACCTAACAAGAAGACCAGAGGAAGAAGCAGCTAAGCGGAGCGATCGAGACCGACTGCATGTGGGGGTAAGCATGGCCTCGAGTGTCCCAAGCCGGTAACCAGAGGGCTCAGGGTTTTTCTCAGAAGTGAAGCTTTTGGGCTCTTCCGAGGGTGGGAGCTTCGTTTGGTTCAGCCAGGCGAAGGGGCTTATGCGACTGGGTAATTCGTTGGTAGGGGTGGAATTAGAGTCCACCATAGCAACAAGGGAATTACTGCTTGTCATATTCCTCAGTTGTGTACTGTATGTATGTTGTTTGTAACCTGGATTTTATTCTCCACAGAGACAGTGATTTTGTTTAGCAGTGCATGTTTTAGCCAGTGTATGTTAGACCAAATAAATATAAGTTTGATTTTTCGCCGAAGCATTCCTGTCCGTGACTTATTTCATTTGCACTCTGAATAATAATTCCCGGGTATAGAACTTTCGTAAGGCGAGGGCGATTCGAACATTCCGTCTAGCAATTGGGCTAGGATCAAAAATCGCTTACACTGTCCAACAGTATTGCTACTCTTCGGGGGCCTGTAGACTACGCCCACCAGGGACTTTTTCCCCTTATTATTTTTTATCTCCACCCAAACCAATTCTACATCTTGATCTTACATGAGAACATAAGAACATAAGAAATAGGAGCAGGAGTAGACCAATCGGCCCCTCGAGCCTGCTCCGCCATTCAATAAGATCATGGCTGATCTGATCCTAACCTCAAATCTAAAGAACACAAGAAGTAGGAGCAGGACCCGGCCACTCAGCCCCTGGGCCCACTCCACCACCCACAGGGCCTTGTCCGATCCGAACAGCCTCATGTCCAATTTCCTGCCCGCTCACCGTAACCCCTAATTCCCTTTACCTCTAGGAAACTATCTATTTCTGTTTTAAATTTATTTAATGATGTAGATTCCACAGCTTCCTGGGGCAGCAAATTCCACAGACCTACTACCCTCTGTGTGAAGAAGTTTCTCCTCATCTCAGTTTTGAAAGAGCAGCCCCTTATTCTAAGATTATGCCCCCTAGTTCTAGTTTCACCCATTCTTGGGAACATCCTTAGCGCATCCACCCGATCAAGCCCCTTCACAATCTTATATGTTTCAATAAGATCGCCTCTCATTCTTCTGAACTCCAATGAGTAGAGTCCCAATCTACTCAACCTCTCCTCATATGTCCACCCCTTCATCCCCGGGATTAACCGAGTGAACCTTCTTTGTACTGCCTCGAGAGCAAGTATGTCTTTTATTAAGTATGGACACCAAAACTGTATGCAGTATTCCAGGTGCGGTCTCACCAATACCTTATATAACTGCAGCAATACCTCCCTGTTTTTACAATCTATCCCCCTAGCAATAAAAGCCAACATTCCGTTGGCCTTCTTCATCACCTGCTGCACCTGCATACTAACTTTTTGATTTTCTTGCACCAAGACCCCCAGATCCCTTTGTACTGCAGTACTTTCCAGTTTCTCGCCATTAAGATAATAACTTGCTCTCTGATTTTTCCTGCCAAAAGTGCATAACCTCACATTTTCCAATATTGTATTGCATCTGCCAAATCTCTGCCCACTCACCCAGCCTGTCTATATCCCCTTGTAGGTTTTTTATGTCCTCCTCACTTTCTACTTCCCCTCCCATCTTTGTATCATCTGCAAACTTTGATATGTTACACTCGGTCCCCTCCTACAAATCGTTAATATAGATTGTAAAGAGTTGGGGACCCAGCACCGACCCCTGCGGAACACCACTGGCTACTGGTTGCCAGTCCGAAAATGAACCATTTATCCCAACTCTCTGCTTCCTGTTAGATAACCAATCCTCCACCCATGCCAGAATATTACCCCCAATCCAGTGATTTTTTATCTTGAGCAATAATCTTTTATGTGGCACCTTGTCGAATGCCTTCTGGAAGTCTAAATACACTACGTCCACTGGTTCCCCTTTATCCACCCTATACGTTATGTCCTCGAAGAACTCAAGCAAATTTGTCAGACATGACTTCCCCTTCATAAAGCCATGCTGACTTTGTCCTATTAAATTATGTTTATCTAAATGTTCCGTTACTGTCTCCTTAATAATAGACTCCAAAATTTTACCCACCACAGATGTTAGGCTAACTGGTCTATAATTTCCAGCCTTCTGCCTACAACCCTTTTTAAATAAGGGTGTTGCATTAGCAGTTTTCCAATCTGCCGGGACCTTTGCTGAGTCCAGGGAATTTTGGAAAATTATTACCAAAGTATCCACAATCCCTACTGCCACTTCCCTGAAGACCCTAGGATGTAAGCCATCAGGTCCAGGGGATTTATCCGCCTTGAGTCCCATTATTTTACTGAGTACCAATTCCTTAGTGATTTTAATCGTATTTAGCTCCTCCCCCCCTAGAGCCCCCTGTTTGTCCAGTTTTGGGATATTCTTAGTGTCCTCTACCGTAAAGACTGAAACAAAATATTTGTTCAGCATTTTTGCCATCTCCATGTTTCCCACCATTAATTTCCTGGTCTCATCCTCTAAGGGACCAACGTTTGCCTTAGCCACCCTTTTTCTTTTTATATAACTATAGAAACTCTTGCTATATATTTTTATATTTTTTGCTAATTTATTTTCATAATCTATCTTCCCTTTCTTAATCAATCCTTTAGTTACTTTTTGCTGTCTTTTGAAGACTTCCCAATCTTCTATCCTCCCACGAAGTTTGGCTACCTTACATGTCCTTGTTTTTAGTCGGATACTATCCTTAATATCTTTACTTAGCCACGGATGGCTGTCATTTCTTTTACACCCTTTTTTCCTCAGTGGAATATATTTCTTTTGAAAGTTGTAAAATAACTCCTTAAATGAACACCACTGCTCATGTACCGTCTTACCCTTGAATCTATTTTCCCAGTCCACTTTAATCAATCTGGGCAACACGGTGGCATAGTGGTTAGCACTGTTGCCTCACAGTGCCAGGGACCCGGTTTGAATCCGGCCGCGGGTGACTGTCTGTGTGGAGTTTGCACATTCTCCGTGGGTTTCCTCCGGGTGCTCCGGTTTCCTCCCACAGTCCAAAGATGTGCAGGTTAGGTTGATTTGGCTATGATAAATTGCCCCTTAGTGTTAGGGGGGATTAAATACGTGGGGTTACGGGATAGTGGGGGATTAAATACGGGGATAGGGTGGGATATGTGTCGGTGCAGGCTCGATGGGCCGAAATGGCCTCTATCTGTACTGTGCGGATTCTGTGAATTCCGCTCTCATACCATTATAGTCTCCTTTATTCAAGCTCAGTACACTTGTTTGAGAACCAACCTTCTCACCCTCTAATTGGATATGGAATTCAACCATGTTATGGTCACTCATTCCAAGGGGATCCTTAACTAGGACATTATTAATTAATCCTGCCTCATTACACAGGACCAGGTCCAAGGTTGCTTGCCCCCTTGTAGGATCAGTTACATACTGCTCAAGAAATCCATCCCTAAGACACTCAATAAACTCTTCCTCAAGGCTGCCCTGCCCAATTTGATTTGTCCAGTTAATATGATAGTTAAAATCCCCCATAATTATAGCTGTTCCCTTACTACATGCCCCAACTATTTCCTGATTAATATTTCTTCCAGCAGAGTTGCAACTATTAGGAGGCCTATATACTACTCCCACTAGTGTTTTTTTCCCCTTATTATTCCTTATCTCCACCCAAACTGTTTCATTATCCTGATCTTTTGACCCAATATCATTTCTCTGTATTACAGTGATTCCTTCCTTTATTAACATAGCCACCCCACCTCCCCTTCCTTCCTGCCTGTCCTTCCTGATTGTTAAATACCCTGGCATATTTAGTTCCCAGTCGTTGTCACCCTGCAGCCATGTTTCTGTAATGGCCACAAGATCATACCCATACGTAGTTATTTGTGCCGTTAACTCGTCCATTTTGTTACGAATGCTACGTGCATTCAGATAAAGAACTTTCAAATATGTTTTGTGACACTTAGTTCCTGCTTTTTCCTTTTTTAACACTTTACCTTTTACTCCATACCTTCTGTCCCTTCCTGACACGCTTTCCTCTGTCTCCCTGCTCAGGTGCCCAACCTCCTGCCACATCAGTTTAAACCCTCCCCAACAGCACTAACAAACACTCCCCCTAGGACAGCGGTCCCGGCCCTGCCCAGGTGCAGACCGTCCGGTTTGTACTGGTCCCACCTCCCCCAGAACCGGTTCCAATGTCCCAGGAATTTGAATCCCTACCCCTTGCACCATTCCTCTAGCCACGTAATCATTTGAAATATCCTCCTATTTCTACACTGACTAGCACGTGGCACTGGTAGCAATCCTGAGATTACTACCTTTGAGGTCCTATTTTTTAATTTACCTCCTAACTCCCTATATTCTGCTTTTAGGACCTCATCCCCTTTTTTACCTATATCGTTGGTGCCTATGTGCACCACGACAGCTGGCTGTTCGCCATCGCCCTCCAAAATGTTCTGTAGCCGCTCCGAGACGTCCTTGACCCTTGCACCAGGGAGGCAACACACCATCCTGGAGTCTCGGTTGCGGCCGCAGAAACGCCTATCTATTCCCCTTACAATTGAGTCCCCTATCACTATAGCTCTTACACTCTTTTTCCTCCCAGCCTGTGCAGCAGAGCCACCCATGGTGCCAGGAAGTTGGCTGCTGCTGCCTTCCCCTGATAAGTCATCCCCCCCAACAGTATCCAAAGTGGTATATCTGTTTGAGAGAGGGATGTCCACAGGGGACCCCTGCACTACCTGCCTGCACCTCTTACTCTGCCTGGTGGTCACCCATTTACTTCCTGCCTGTACACCCTTTGCCTGCGGTCTGACCAACTCGCTAAACGTGCTATTCACGAGGTTCTCAGCATCGCGAATGCTCCAATATGCATCCAATCGCAGCTCCAGCGCCGTAATGCGGTCTGCCAGTAGCTGTAGCTGGATACACTTCCCGCACACATGGTTGTCAAGGACACCGGAAGGGTCCCTGATTTCCCACATAGCACAGGAGGAGCATACCACAGGGCCGAGCTCTCCTGCCATGACTTCCCCTTAATTCATTCAAATTAAATTAAAACAAATCAATCCCACCAATTGCACTACAGTTAAATGATATACTTAAGGGCCCTGGTTTACCAACAGTCCCCGCTACACCACAGAGAGCTTAGAAACTATAAACCACAGAGTTTAAGTTTAAAAAGAGAGAAATACTCACCAACCAATCACTTACCTGCTTTCTGGTGACGTCACACTTCGATGACTTTTTACTTCTCTCCCTCCGAGCTCAGAGATTGGTACGCCTACCTGGTCTCTGCCGCCTCTTAAACCTCGCCGCCGCCGCCTGGTTCCCCGCAGGTCCGCCGCCGCTCTGAGGCCTACCTGGTCTCTGCCGCCTCTTAAACCTCGCCGCCGCCGCCTGGTTCCCCGCAGGTCCGCCGCCGCTTCTGAGCCAATATCACTTCTCACCACTGCAGTGATCCCATCCTTTACCAACAAAGCCACCCCACCTCCTTTTCCTTTCTGTCTATCCTTCCGAATTGTCAAATACCCTGGAATATTCAGTTCCAGCCCTGGTCACCTTGCAACCACGTCTCTGTAATGGCAATCAGATCATACCCCTCCAAGTCACACACCATCCTGACTTAGAAGTATATTGCCAATCCTTCATCGTCGCTGGGTCAAAATCCTGACATTTCCTCCCTAACAGCACTGTGGGAGTACCTTCACTACAAGGACTGCAGCAGTTCAAGAAGGTGGCTCACCACCACCTTCTCAAGGGCAACTCGGGATGGGCAATAAATGCCGGCCTTGCCAGCGATGCCCACATCCCATAAGTGAATTTAAAAATAATACCTATTTGTATCTATTTGTGCCGTCAACTCATCTATCTTGTTACGAATGCTGCGTACATTCAGATATAGAGCTTCTAACTTTGTTTTTTTTTACCATTCCGCCTTGTTATGGATCCATTTTCTGTTACACTCTTATTTTTAAACATTCTGTCCCTTCCTGTCACACGCTGGTTATTATTTCCCCCATCTCTATCCTGCTCTATTGTTTTCTCATTTCTCATTGACTTTTTAAAATGAGTCAAGTATTCAATTTAATCCAGCACATCCAGGCTGAATTCATTGTTCTCATTTACTTAACAATACAACAAACCGAATGAGACAAAGCAGGACTTCCTTAAATTGGTGTATGGGAGGGGTGCAGCGACACAGAGTACAGGGGGAGGGTGCGCTGGGGAACCAGGCGAGAGTCACAGTCACATTCTCGGTTCCTGAACCATTACAACCACCTCTCTCTCTGCTGATTCCAACCCTGCAACCCCCATTCCACATTCCTTCCCACCATCTTTCCACCACTCACATTTCTGCTTCTCACTGAGCAGCTCATCCTCAGTTTTGAGACGGTCCCTTTCTACAAACTTTAAGAGCTTCTGAGCAAGTTTCTGCTGCTGCTTGTTGCTCAACAATCTTATCTTTATGTTCCTGGATTTCACTCTCCATTGCTTGCACCTCTAACTGTTTCTGTATCAGCATCTCGTTCTTTGCACTTTCCTTTTAGTTCTTTCAGAGTCTTCTCGTCCTGTTTGTTTCATTTCTTTTACTCTCCTTTCTGAGACCCCCAAACAGCCTGGGTTACAACCTTAGCCCCTGCGAGCAATCCTTGTACCGTAACCCCAGTCCTGGCCTCTGTCGGGGTGTGTGGAAAGTCAGCTTTCGACATCTGGGCTCATTGACTCAAAGGATCTGCCTCTCCCAGCAGGACACTAACCTTTAAAGATGTCCCGCCATGTCTCTCCGATTATGCATCGATATATTCACCTGTGAGATTACTGTCCTCTCTTCTTCAGAATACAAAAGATGTCAAGCGAGATGCTGTAGTTGTTATCTAACTTTAAAGAATTTAATTTGACCCACAGTTTGTACCAGAAAGAAAGCAGTAACTTTTCATACAAACTTTTCCTTTTCTAGCGAGTGCAACTCAGGACAAAGAATTGATCGGATTCTTTGTCTCGGGCAGGGGTGATGGGTGAAGGGTACTTGGCTTCGGTCTTCCCAATATTTAGTTGGTGGAAATTTCTGCTCATACAGTACTGGATGTCGGACAAACAGTCTGACAATTTAGAGACAGTGGAGGGGTTGAGATATGGTGGTGAGGCAGAGCTGGATGCCCGTCAGCGTACGTGAGTAAACTGACGCTGTGATTATGGATGATGTCGCCGAGGAGCAGCATGTAGATGAGAATTAGGAGGGGTCAAGGATAGATCCTTGGGGGATACCAGAGGTTTCCTGAGTCTGCTGTGCATTGAGTTTATCTACCTTACAGATGGCCAGTCCCCAACTAGATGCTTAACTTAAAAACACTCAAACTGTTGTTTTAAACAATCTTCTGTTGTTCACTTGAGTAGTAATGAATTCAGTGTTCGGGTTATAATCTCTTTATTTTTTTCTACTTCATCATAAAAAACTATCTATAATTTCTTCAGAGTATAAAACAATTTACAAGCGGAGTTTTGTCAGCAGATTTGAACGTAGGCATGCGCTCATCCTTGTACACTTCTTCCTTCTCAAACATTAACATAAAAACTTATTTTTTAGACACTGTTTCTTCCTTATCAAACTGGAAATGGCATTGCCTTTTATGGTAGTCTCCGGTCAATGCACCGTCTTTCAGCCGATACTTACGCACACAAGTTTATATTCCTCTACAGCATACGTACATCAATACCCTTTCGTGTAGGTTGCAGTAATATGTAGTGGAATGTTTATAGTATGGCACTACTATAAACATCCCAAGGCTTTACTTCAATCTTGAACATTGGCTATTGCTAGGGTGATCTGTAATTCTTTCTCCCTCTCTTTCTCTTTCCAATGATGTCAATCACTTTTTTTGCTCTCCATTGTAAGCTTTTTATTTCGACTGCATTAAATTGACAGCAAGACCAATTCTTTTGAAACAATTTGGAATAAGTTTGTTAAACACACACACCCATGCACATCAAAACAATAGCCTACTGATATCCTATGGACTCTACTCGATGACAACAGGTAAGGTAATGGGTTAGAATTAAACAGACTTGTACTTCCCTGAGTCAAGCAATGCACGCGGCATTTTTCCTTGCTTCTTAGTCTGGTCTGTCGAGGGAGGGCTTCCTGCTTTTCCATGTGGTCATCCAGAGAGAGAGCGAGAGCCTTTGGGTTCCTTATTTTATATCTTTTTAAGTCCATTGTCTCTAGTCTAAATTGCTAATGATGCGGAGATGCCGGTGTTGGACTGGGGTGGACAAAAGTGAGAAGTCGCACAACACCAGGTTATAGTCCAACAGCTTTATTTGAAATCATCACCTGACGAAGGAGCAGCCGCTCCGAAAGCTTGTGATTTCAAATAAAGCTGTTGGACTATAACCTGGTGTGGTGCGACTTCTCACTAAATTGCTAAGACCACAGGATTGGGCCTTAGTTTCATGGCAGTTCTTGATTGGCTTTCCTTTGTACATGTGTCTGTCTGCAGTGGCTGGGGCCATTTCTTGATTAAGTTATTTGTTTGTTAACACCTTTTAATGGCTCTTGAGTTTCAATGGTGAGTTTCGATGGTGAGTTTCGATGGGTTTTCGATGCTGTCTCTGTGGGGGTTATCCTGTTATGCAGGTTTTCTTTGTTAAGTTTCGCGCCGTTGCCTTAAGCTCCGCTCCCAGGGAGATCCATACCCATCAAATTCATCTTTATTACATACATCTTATATTAATAGTCTCGAGTCCATCACACATACAAAACATATATTTTTATTCTTACACCATTGAATGAGCAAAACACAAACACTTTTCAGAAGCTGAATTTGCCGAGTTCCCTGTACCAACAAAACCCTCCATTGTCTCAATCGTCAATGATGAAACTTTCCACCGATCCTCCACCAATGTTATGGCAGGAGATGAATTCCCATCACTCTCTCCTTGATCATTTGATGCTGTATTACGAGGGGCTCTCAAACACAGAAGTCTCTATTGGAATTTCAATTGAGCACTAAGAATGAGAAATGCCTTATCTTTTCTTTCAGAAGTTACTTTACCTGATCCGCATCATCAGAAGCGGCAGCTGAAAATATTCCCCGTGTAACTATCTGTGAAGATGCCACAGTATTACCATGAAGTCCCACATCAGTAGAGCTTCCATTGTGAACCTTACCTCTCTTCAACTTCCAGATAGTAAACCCACTTAAAAGAAGGAAGATAATTAAAAAGGTGGTTCGAATGTAGAGGGTGATGTTCAATTTGTCCTTGTCATCAGTGGGGAAGTGGATCTGACGGACGTCACTCCCGTGTTCATTTACAGCCACACAGCTGTAGTCCCCTCTCAGCGTTGGGTTAAGAATCTCTCCCACAGTTTGATGTTTGTCCGGCACTCGTGTGACTGTCGTGCTACTGCTGTCCACGGGCAGTGCGCTGTTTTCAGGGTCGATCCATGTGATGTTTGCAGGTGGCTCCCCTTCAACCTTGCACACGATGGTGTCTCCAGTTATATTGTCGGTCACAACCGACAGCTCCAGGATGGTGGCTGGGGCTTGGGGAGGAAAGAGACAATGAGTTAACTCAATCTAATTAATCTTTATTAAACGGTCCGTGGTGACAACGTCCATTACGTGGCACTGAGAAACACGTGAGCATGGAGAGGTGACACCCAACAGGAGATTGGATTGAAATATTCAGAGAGCAAGTGGACTGGCTCCTGATTGTAAAGGGACATGAGTTTGATGTTAACGGAGGAGGCGGATGGAATTAGCCTGAGTGAGTGGATCTGAACAACACAGCGGTCTGGAAATTGGGCTGCCTAAATGCCCTCCTAAACTGTTACAGGCGTCTCTCAGGTCTCAGCTCCTCACTGGGAGCGAATTTGCTCTTGTGTTTGTTCAACGTGATTTTATCACCTTCACCATATCATTGAGGTAGATGTTTCCTTACCGACAACCTGTAGTCTCATCACATCCTGAGTCACGTTTTCCCCTTGTTCATTCTCGATGTGTACGTGACAGAAGTAGTCGCTGGTGTCGTTCAGCCCCAGGTCCCTCATCCTTATGGAGGCGTCTCCTTGGGTTGGGTTTCCGATCAGCTCATATCGATCTCCTTGATTTACACTAACTGTGTCAGTATAGTGAGAACCAGCGGCGAGGGAACGAGTGTGATTAAAAACAGTGGACTCTTGGCATGGATTCTCCTTCATCCAGAGGACAGTGATGGAGCTCGGATACCGGCCAGGGGGACTGAAGGTGCAGGGCAGTGTGGCAGAATCTCCCTTCATCCCAGTCACCGGCCGGTTATTGTTCTTATCAGCTGAGGTAGAGAAGGGTTTTAAAGAATGGACATTATTCATTAGCACAGAGCATTAAACACAGTTTATACAACATATATGTCCCCTGTGCACTGTGAGGTTTGCTCTGACGACAGTGCAGGCAGACAACAGCACCTTACATTTAAACAGCGACTTTAACACAGTAAAACATTTCCTTCCTATTCACTCTCTCAAAACCCTTCATAATTTTGACAACCTCTACTAATTCTCCCCATAACATTCTCTGCTCTGAGGAGAACAAGCTCAGTTTCTCCAGTCTCTCCACACAACAGAAGTGCCTCATCACTGGAACCATTCTAGTAAATCTCCTCTGCACCCTCTCCAAGGCCTTGACATCGTTCCTAAAGAGTCCGGAATCGGACACAACACTCCAGCTAGGGCCCAACCTGTATTTTATAAAGGTTTAGCATAACTTCCTTGCTTTTGTACTCTTAACAGCTCTTCACAATCATCAACCTCACTCATTAATAATTCTCTTTATCCTACTCCAGTCCCACACCATTCTGATTGACTCTTAACTGCTCTCTGAAGTGGCTCAGTTGTATCAGCGCCTTCTCAGGGCAACGAGGGAAGGGCAATAAATGTCGGCCTTGGCAGCAACGTCCACATCACCAGAACGAGTAAAACAAATACACACGGTTGTGATTGGATTATTTTACAGCACAACCTTATTTCTAGTTTGAATTATTCCTTACTTCTTATCTCGAGAACTCCATGCTCGAGGCTAAATTTTCCTTTCTTTTCGTCCTTGAAATCCACATGACAAATGTACGTCTTCTTTGTGTCCGCTTTCTTCAGCTGTTTGATGATGATAGAAGCGTCGTTCTCCCTCGGGTTTCCCATCACTTGGTAGCGCTTGTCTACATTCAGGTGGATCTGATTCTTAAACCCATTGCTCTGTGAGTTTAGCGATGGATAATTTGTGTAACTAAACACCAGTTTTGTCTTAGTTCTGTTCCAGGTGACGGTGATGTTGCCTTTATATCCAGGGTAAGGGTGAGTGAACTTGCAGAACAGAACAGTAGGCTTCCCTTCCCTAGCCGTCACCCTATCTGGGGTCTCCATGCTCCAGTTATTCTCACTGTGACCTGTGAGGACACACAGATGTCATGTTAACACTTGACTGAGCCCAACAGTCAGACACTCCATGGGGGAACCACGACACACCCTGTACTGTCTGACATTCTAATGTCTATCTGAAACTGTGCTGAATTATGGCCAGTTGTGTGCTGTGTGTCCACACTCAATAGGAAGTGGGTTGGAGTGCCTCCAGCCCACTGCACAGAGACTAAAGAAATAGAACCGGAGAGGCCTGCAGCACCGGAGGTCGTTCCACACCCCCTGTCTAAGCCTGCTCTTTCCTGGAGCCATCTTATCCCATCAGAGTATTCTGCCTTTAATACAAAAGAAAAGAAAGACTTGCATTTATATAGCATCTTTCACGACCTCAGCCTGTCCCAAAGCTCTTTACAACCAATGAGGGGTCTGGACAGAGTAGACAGAGAGACACTGTTCCAGTTGGCGGAAGGGTCGAGAACCAGAGGACACAGATTTAAGGTGATTGGCAAAAGAACCAAAGGCGACGAAAGAAAAAACTATTTTACGCAGCGAGCGGTTAAGATGGGGAATGCACTGCCTGAAAGGGTGGTGGAGGCAGACTCAATCACATCTTTCAAAAGGGAGTTGGATAAGTATCTGAAGGAAAACATTTTGCAGGTCTACGGGGAAAGGGCGGGGGAGTGGGACTCGATCAGAGCCAGCATGGGCTCGACGGGCCGAAAGGCCTTCTTCCGTGCTGTAACCATTCTATGATTCGATGATTCTCTGATTCTATGTATTTATTGAAGTGGAGTCACTGTTGTAATATAGGAAACACGACAGCCAATTTGTGCACAGCAAGCTCCCACAAACAGCAATGAAATAAATGGCCATGTCACCAGTTTTAGGTGTTGGTTGAGGGATAAATATCGTGCCTGTGCCGACTCTTTGAAATACCTCTCTAATTATTTCCACTCCCTTGCTCTTTCCCCATAGCCCAGAAGAAAGAAAGAAAATGGGTTCCTGCCTCCTCTTGGTGAATACATACGTTCTGCCGAGATGGCCAGGGCGAGTGCACAAAACAAAATGCACAGCATTCTCTTCACTCCTTCAGTGCCCAGATCTCTCTGACGGCCGACCACCGACTGTGGAACTGCGACGGTTCCTCGCTATTTCTTGTTACTTCCTTCTTGAATCTGGGATTGCCAAAGAAAATAAAAATACTTGTGATATTTACCAGCCAGCTTCAGATGAGGAAGTCTCTTTTGCTCCCTCCCCAGTCAGCTCAATGTCTGCACAGTGCCCCCATGTCTGGGAGCAACTGGCCTGCGCAGAAGCCTTGAAGTCAGACATAAGTTCTTCAGCACCTGCCACACCACCCCCTGTAGACGTCTGCAACTTGAAACAACTATGGAAGGCACCAAACACTTGTAGAATTGCAGCGACAGTCAGAAGGAATCATCCAGCCACTGACCTGAAGGTAGTTGATGATCCTTTGAATCGTGCTGGTGGGGGGTCCTTCCTGCTGCTTAAAGCGCGTTCAGCTGTGCGCGCTTAATAGAGGGCGTTGGCTCGAGGGTGGAGCTTCAGAACGGCAGCGCTGACATCAGTATGGTCTGTCTGCTCTGCATACTTCCGGCGGACCTTAGCTGCGCACGGGCTGACGCCTTCACCAAGTTGGCCTCCGGCGTCATTCATGGCAGAAGTGTGCGCGTCTGCAGCAGACGCCATTTTGGTCCCCGAACTGCCCTCATAGCGCCCAAACCACGGGAGCTACTGAGCCCAATTTCCTGCCCCATGTCTTTACATTTAGTGTTGCAACTGGGCTAAATAGAAGGAAGGAGTTAATTATTTCTTGGAAAGCCCTTGGGTAAAAAAACAGAAGTGGGTGGAGTCAGTCACCACATCACCAGTTTCAGACTTGCTGCACGCAAATAGATAAAAAAACAATCATTTGAAAATGTTCAAATTGATTTAAAACTAGACATCATCCTGGAACTGAACCATGTGATTCTCCAAAGCCCACATTTAAACCTTCATTTAACAGTGGTACAGTGTATTCTGTGGAGTTACAAATCTTACAATCAATTTAACTTCAAATAAAACTTGCTCCATGATCATCAGTCAATGATTCAATTTAATCCAGCACATCCAGGCTGAATTCATTGTTTTCAGTTACTTAACAATACAACAAACCGATTGAGACAAAGCAGGACTTCCTTAAATTGGTGTATGGGAGGGGTGCAGCGACACAGAGTACAGGGGGAGGGTGCGCTGGGGAACCAGGCGAGAGTCACAGTCCCATTCTTGGTTCCTGAACCATTACAACCACCTCTCTCTCTGCTGATTCCAACCCTGCAACCCCCATTCCACATTCCTTCCCACCATCTTTCCACCACTCACATTTCTGCTTCTCACTGAGCAGCTCATCCTCAGTTTTGAGACGGTCTCTTTCTGCAAACTTTAACAGCTTCTGAGCAAGTTTCTGCTGCTGCTTGTTGCTCAACAATCTTATCTTTAAGTTCCTGGATTTCACTCTCCATTGCTTGCACCTCTAACTGTTTCTGTATCAGCTTCTCGTTCTTTGCACTTTCCTTTTAGTTCTTTCAGAGTCTTCTCGTCCTGTTTGTTTAATTTCTTTTACACTCCTTTCTGAGACCCCCAAACAGCCTGGGTTACAACCTTAGCCCCTGCGAGCAATCCTTGTACCGTAACCTCGGTCCTGGCCTCTGTCGGGGTGTGTGGAAAGTCAGCTTTCGGCATCTGGGCTCATTGACTCAAAGGATCTGCCTCTCCCAGCAGGACACTAACCTTTAAAGATGTCCCGCCATGTCTCTCCGATTATGCATCGATATATTTTCCTGTGAGATTACTGTCCTCTCTTCAGAATACAAAAGATGTCAAGCGAGACGCTGTAGTTGTTATCTAACTTTAAAGAATTTAATTTGACCCACAGTTTGTACCAGAAAGAAAGCAATAACTTTTCATACAACCTTTTCCTTTTCTAGCGAGTGCAACTCAGGACAAAGAATTGATCGGATTCCTTGTCTCGGGCAGAAAACAAATCTTCCTTTCCTTTGGCGTCTTGTTCCAATGTCTTACGTGGTTCTCTTGAAAAACCCCGTGTAGAATGAACTGTTTTATGTGGTTTCCTCTCCAAAATCTGCTGCTTAATTATCAAAGGATCTCTTAACAGTTTGCAGACCTTGCTTCCTTATCTCTGCAACCGTCCGCATTGTTTCTTCCCGTCAGTTACCTCAGGTATAATCTTACCAAGGCTCCGTTTCATCCTGGCTAACACAGACGTATCTCTCACTCAGCATCCTGGACAATATGCATCCTGACTTCAGTCAATGTGACAGCGGAGTTCTTGACCAAGAAAGCAAAGGCTTCACCACAAGTCCATTATTTTAGTCTTCCTTAAAACATGTATCAAAAGTCCTCCACACCAGATCCTCCACATTTCAACAAAACCAACAACTTGTTTTCACACAGCACCTTTAATTTCCCACATTACAACAGTGACTCCGCTTTAAAAGTACTTCATTGGCTGTAAAGCACTTTGAAACGTCCGGTGGTCGTGAAAGGTGCTATATAAACACAAGTCTTTCTTTCTTTCTTAATGTAGTAAAATGTCCCAAGGTGCTTCACAGGAGTATTAAAAGAGAAAACTTTGACACCGAGCCACATAAGGAGATATTAGGGCAGGTGACCAGATGACGGAGTGCAGATCGGAACAGAGTGTTAAGCTGCGAGTTTGGTTTGGGCAGGGCTAAGCAAGCTCTGTGCTGGAGAGCAGGTGAGAGTAATTAATTAATTAAGTGGTCTAATCTGGTTCTGTAACTGCCAGAGAGCTCACTTATTTAAATCTCAGCAGTATAAATAAGGGAGGCTAGAGTGCAGTTTGTCACGGAGTGCAGATCGGAACAGAGTGTTAAGCTGCGAGTTTGGTGAGTGAGGGAGTAAATCTGAAAGGTTAATCTTTTATTTTTAGAAATTCTAGTCTTGTGTGCTTACAATTAGCATTTAAATTTACTGTTTCAAGTTTTAAGTTTCTTCCAGGCTTGCGCAGGGCTAAGCAAGCTCTGTGCTGGAGAGCAGGTGAGAGTAATTAATTAATTAAGTGGTCTAATCTGGTTCTGTAATTGCCAGAGAGCTCACTTATTTAAATCTCAGTAGTATAAGTAAGGGAGTCTAGACTGCAGTTTGTCATGGAGTGCAGATCGGAACAGAGTGTTAAGCTGCGAGTTTGGTGAGTGAGGGAGTAAATCTTAAAGGTTAATCTCTTATTTTTAGAAATTCTAGTCTTGTGTGCTTACAATTAGCATTTAAATTTACTGTTTCAAGTTTTAAGTTTCTTCCAGGCTTGCGCAGGGCGAAGCAAGCTCTGTGCTGGAGAGCAGGTGAGAGTAATTAATTAATTAAGTGGTCTAATCTGGTTCTGTAATTGCCAGAGAGCTCACTTATTTAAATCTCAGTAGTATAAGTAAGGGAGTCTAGACTGCAGTTTGTCATGGAGTGCAGATCGGAACAGAGTGTTAAGCTGCGAGTTTGGTGAGTGAGGGAGTTCGGTGAGGGAGGTGTTCCTTTCTTTTTCCATCTTTGTCAGCTTCCAGGAGAGCAGGAGCTAAAAAGCTGCACAAGAGGGGACAGAGAACCAGCGGTGAGTATTTCTACAGTATTTCTACATTCCAGTCATTAAAGTAAAAGTAAGGTCTCTAGTTTAGAGTAAGTAGTGTTTAAAGGGAAGTAAGATCCCAAGATATTTAATATTGTTTAATTTAAAGGGAGCAAATTAAGGATAGGACATGGCAGGGCAGCTCGGCAGCGTGGAGTGCTCCTCCTGTGCTATGTTGGAAGTCAGGGACACTATAGGTGTCCAAGGTGAACACATGTGCAGGAAGTGTCTCCAGCTGCAGCTACTCGAAATCCGCATTTCGGAGCTGGAGCTGCGACTGGAGTCACTGTGCAGCATCCGCGAAGCTGAGATCTTCATGGATAGCATGTTTAACAAGGTGGTCACACCGCAAGTAAAGAGTGCACAGGCAGACAGGGAATGGGTGACCACCAGACAGAGTAAAAGAACTAGGAACTAGGAACTAGGAAGCCCCCTGGGTCAATCTCCCTCTCCGACAGATTTTCCGTTTTGGATACTGATGGGGGAGATGGTTTCTCAGGGGAATGCAGCAAGAGCCAAGTCCATGGCACTACGAGTGGCTCAGCTGCACAGGACGGGAGGAAAAAGAGTGGGAGAGCAATAGTGATAGGGGATTCTATCATAAGGGGAACAGATAGACGTTTCTGTGGCCGCAGACGTGACTCCAGGATAGTATGTTGCCTCCCTGGTGCCAGGGTCAAGGATGTCACTGAACGGCTGCAGGGCATTCTGAAGGGGGTGGGCGAACAGTCAGAGGTCGTGGTTCACATTGGCACCAACGACATGGGTAGAAAGAGGGATGAGGTCATGCAACAAGAATTTAGGGAGCTAGGTAGCAGATTAAAAAGCAGGACCTCAAAGGTTGTAATCTCTGGATTATTCCCGGTGCCACGTGCTAGTGAGTATAGGAATAAAAGGATAGAGCAGATGAATGCGTGGCTAAAGAGTTGGTGCAGGAGGGAGGGCTTTAGTTTCCTGGATCACTGGGTCGGCTTCTGGGGAAGGTGGGACCTGTACAAGTCGGACGGGTTGCACCTGAACCGAAACGGGACCAACATCCTTGCGGGGAGGTTTGCTAGTACTGTTGGGAGGGGGGGTTAAACTAACTTGGCAGGGGGATGGGATACGGAGTGGAGCTATAGTAGGGGGTGATGCACAGCCAAATACAGAGGAAAAAACAAGTCAGCCTGGAAGGCAGAGCAAATATGTAACAGCACAAAGGAGTATGGCAAGGCTGGATGGCATTTATTTTAATGCAAGGAGTCTTGCGAGTAAGGCAGATGAATTGAAGGTGTTGATGAACACATGGGAGTATGATATTGTTGCTATCACAGAGACATGATTGAGGGAGGGGCAGGACTGGCAGCTCAATATTCCGGGGTATAGAATCTTCAGGCGAGACAGAAGTGGGTGTAAAAGAGGAGGGGGTGTTGCAATATTAATCAAGGAGTCAATTACTGCTGTAAGGAGGGATAATATACATAGATACATAGATACATAGAAGATAGGAGCAGGAGTAGGCCATCCGGCCCTTCGAGCCTGCTCCGCCATTTAATGAGATCATGGCTGATCCTCCAATTCAGTATCCCGTCCCCGCCTTCTCTCCGTAACCCTTAACCCCTTTTGCCTGTAGAAATATATCTAATTCCCTCTTAAATATATTTAATGAGCTGGCGTACACTGCCCTCTGTGGCAATGAGTTCCACAGGTTCACCACCCTCTGAGTGAAGAAATTCCCCCTCATTTCTGTCCTAAATGGTTTAGCCCTTATCCTTAAATTATGTCCTCTAGTTCTGTTCTCACCCGCCAAGGGAAACATTCCTTCTGCATCTAGTCTGTCTAGACCTGTCAGAATTTTATACACTTCTATGAGGTCCCCTCTCAATCTTCTAAACTCCAGTGTGTACATCCCTAAACTACATAGTCTCTCCTCATAGGTCAATCCCGCCATTCCTGGTATCAGCCTGGTGAATCGCCGCTGCACCCCCTCCATGGCAAGAACATCTTTCCTCAGATGAGGCGACCAAAACTGTACACAGTACTCGAGGTGTGGTCTCACCAGTGCCCTGTACAGCTGCAGCAAGCTAACCCTGTTCCTGTATTCCAACCCTTTTGCTATGAAGGCCAGCATACCGTTTGCCTTCTTGATCGCCTGTTGCACCTGCATGCTCGCCTTCAGTGACTGGTGTACAAGAACACCCAGGTCTCTCTGTACTTCCCCCTCTCCCAATTTATTGCCATTTAAATAATAATTTGCCCTCCCGTTCCTGCACCCAAGGTGGATAACTTCGCACTTGTCCACATTATAGTGCATCTGCCATTTATCCGCCCAATCACCCAGTCTGTCCAAATCGCTCTGGAGCTTCCTGGTCTCCTCTTCTGAGCCCACCCCCCCTCCTAGTTTAGTGTCGTCTGCAAATTTGGAAATGCTGCATCCGACTCCCTGATCCAGGTCATTAATGTAAATTGTGAACAGCTGGGGACCCAGGACAGATCCCTGTGGTACCCCACTTGTTACTGCCTGCCATTCAGAAAATGAACCGTTTATTCCAACTCTCTGTTTTCTATCTGACAGCCAGTTCTCTATCCACGTCAATACTTTCCCCTTTATCCCATGAGCTTCAATTTTCCATGCTAATCTTTTATGTGGGACCTTGTCGAAGGCCTTTTGGAAGTCCAGGTACACCACATCTACTGGCTCACCCCCATCTATTTTACCAGTTACTCCCTCAAAAAATTCCAATAGATTAGTCAAGCACGATTTACCCTTTGTAAATCCATGTTGACTCTGTCCTATCCTGTCCCCATTTGCTAAGTGCTCCGCTATTTCATCCTTAATGATGGACTCCAGCATTTTGCCCACAACTGATGTAAGGCTTACAGGTCTGTAATTACCTGCTTTTTCCCTACCCCCCTTTTTGAATAGTGGGGTAACGTTAGCTACCCTCCAATCCATGGGCACTGTTCCCGAGTCTAATGAATTCTGAAAAATCATACTTAGTGCATCCGCTATCTCTGGGGCCACCTCCTTCAGTACCCTAGGATGCATGTTATCAGGCCCTGGGGATTTGTCCGCCTTCAATCCCTTTAGCTTCCTTAACACCATATCCTTAGAGATATTGATTTGCGTCAGTTCCTCCTTTGCCAATGTCCCTATTTTTCCCGATATCCCAGGGAGGTTTTTTGTGTTTTCCTTCGTAAAGACTGACCCAAAGTATGCATTTAGTTGGTCTGCCATTTCCTTATTTCCCGTTATATATTCCCCCGTATCTGACTGCAATGGACCAACTTTGGTTTTCACCAGTCTTTTCCTCTTGATATACTTATAAAAGCTTTTGGAGTTCGTTTTTATATTTTCCGCCAGCTTGCTTTCGTAAGCTATTTTGCCCCTCTTGATTAAGCCCTTTGTCCTCCTTTGCTCTATCTTAAACTGTTCCCAATCTTCCGCTCTGGCACTTTTTTTGGCTATTTTATACACCCTATCTTTGGATTTTATGCTGTCTCTAATTTCCCCTGTTATCCACGGTTGAGTCACCTTTTTAGATTTCCTTTTATGTCAGATTGGTATAAACAATTTTTGCAATTTTGTCATTCTATCTTTAAATGCTTGCCATTGTTTATCTACCTCCAGTCCTCCCAGGAACGTTGTCCAATCAGACCTACTCAGTTCCCGTCTAATGGCATCATAATTCCCCTTGTTTAAATTCAGGACCTTAGTCTCTGAGTCAATTTCTTTGCTCTCCATTTCGAGTGAGAAATCGATCATGTTATGATCGCTCTGACCCAAGGGTCCCCGTACAACAAGATTACTAATTAGTCCCTTCTCATTGCACAGTACCCAGTCCAATATAGCCTGTTCCCGAGTTGGTTCCTCGACATATTGATCCAGATAACCATCCCTTAAACACTCAAGGAATTCCTCCTCCTCATTATTTTTACTGATTAGGCTAGTCCAATCTATATGTAAGTTAAAGTCACCTATGATGACAGCTGTGCTCTTATTGCACGCTTCTCTAATTTCCCTCGTGATGCCCTCCCCAACCTCTATTTTACTATTTGGAGGCCTATATACCACTCCTATTAAATGTTTTTCGCCCCTCGCTATTTCTTAGCTCCACCCATATAGATTCTGTATTAACTGAGTTAATATCCTTCCTTTCAATTGCATTTATCCCCTCTTTTACCAGCAATGCTACCCCTCCTCCCTTTCTTTTTTGTCGATCCTTCCTAAATACTGAATACCCCTGTATGTTAAGCTCCCAGCCCTGCTCACCCTGCAACCATGTTTCCGTAATCCCAATTAGATCATAATTATTAACCTCTATTTCCACAGCTAATTCATCTACCTTGTTCCTGATGCTTCTCGCATTAAGGTATAAAACCCTCAGGCTTTTTTTATGCTCACATTTTTTATGAATTAGTTTGGCCCTTTGTTTTTTGTTCCTCACCCTTTTACCATTTATTTCTGTCTGCCTTTCACTTTCCTCTATTTCACTACATAGGTTTCTAGCCCCCTGCCATACTAGTTTAAATGCTCCCGAACTGCTTTATCAAAAATTACCCCGAGAACATCAGTTCCATCTTTGCACAGGTGTAGACCGTCCCTTTTGTATAGGTCACACCTACCACAAAACTGGTTCCAATGCCTCAAAAATTTAAAACCCTCCCTCTTACACCACTGCTCAAGCCACGTATTTAGCCTAACTATCCTGTTCTCTGTACTCTTACTAGCACGTGGCACTGGTAGTAATCCAGAGATTACTACCTTCAAGGTCCTACTTTTTAGCTTGGCTCCTAACTCCCTAAATTCTACTTGTAGGACCTCTTCCCTTTTTTTAGCTACGTCGTTGGTACCAACATGTATCACGACAACTGGCTGTTCCCCCTCCCCCTCCAGAATGTTCTGCACCCGCGCCGAGACATCCTTGACCCTTGCACCAGGGAGGCAACATACCATCCTGGAGTCTCGGTCGCGACCACAGAAACCCCTATCTATTCCCCTTACAATCGAATCCCCTATTACTATAGCCCTGCCACTCTTTTTCCCTCCCTTCTTTGCAACAGAGCCAGTCATGGTGCCATGAGCCTGGCTGCTGGTGCCTTCCCCCGATGAGTCATCCCCCCCGACAACAGCACCTAAGGCGGTGAACCTGTTGCTAAGGGAGACAACCCCAGGGGATTTCTGCACTACCTTCCTGCCCTTGCTCTGCCTTTTGGTCACCCATGTACTATCTACGCTGGCCTTAACCTGCGGTGTGACCAACTCACTAAATGTGCTATCCACAACCCTCTCAGAATCGTGGATGCTCCAAAGTGAGTCCATCCGCAGCTCAAGGGCCGTCATGCGGTCCCACATGAGCTGCAGCTGGACACACTTCCCGCACACATGGTTGTCAGGGACACAGGAAGCGTCCCTGATTTCCCACATGTTACAGGAGGAGCATGACACAGGTCCGAGCTCTACTGCCATGACTTAACCCTTATATTACTTTTTAATTTTCTAGTTTTAGTTTATTTATTGACTTTTGTTTTCCCGAAGCTTACTTAGACCAATGTATACTGTACTCTTCTTATTCCTTTTTAAACTAACCAAATCCCACTAGTTTTAGTTTTACTTTCTAGGAAGGTTTGAGGAAAGTACTTACCAGTTAAGCCACCACCCTCCTTAAATGCCGTTCACCTGGGTGCTTCCCACCTGGTCCGCTTCCGGTCTCGTCTCTCCCGACAACAGCCTGTGAAAGAAAAGCCCGCGAAAGTGAATTCAAATACTCACAGGACCTCCGGTCTCGTCGCTCCCGACAACAGCCTGTGAAGAAAAGCCCGCGAAAGTGAGTTCAAATACTCACAGCACCTCACAGCACCTCCGGTCTCGTCGCTCCCGACAACAGCCTGTGAAGAAAAGCCCGCGAAAGTGAGTTCAAATACTCACAGCACCTCACAGCACCTCCGGTCTCGTCGCTCCCGACAACAGCCTGTGAAGAAAAGCATGCGAAAGTGAGTTCAAATACTCACAGCACGTCACAGCACCTCCAGTCTCGTCGCTCCCGACAACAGCCTGTGAAGAAAAGCCCGCGAAAGTGAGTTCAAATACTCACAGCACCTTGTCTCGTCGCTCCCGACAACAGCCTGTGAAGAAAAGCCCGCGAAAGTGAGTTCAAATACTCACAGCACCTCACAGCACCTCCGGTCTATCTTAGCAGGTTCCTCTAATGAGGCCATATGGGGAGAACTTAAAAACAAAAAGGGGGCAAGTACTTTGCTGGGAGTGTACTATAGGCCCCAAACAGTCAGCGGGAGATAGAGGAACAGATATGTAGGCAAATTTCAGAGAAGTGTAGAAATAATAGGGTAATAATAGTAGGGGATTTCAACTTCCCCAATATTAACTGGGATAGTCAGAGTGTGAAAGGCTTAGAGGGTGCGCAATTCTTAAAGTGCATCCAGGAGAGCTTTTTGAGCCAGCATGTAGAAAGTCCATCAAGAGAGGGGGCGGTACTGGACCTAATTCTAGGGAATGTAGCCGGGCAAGTGGTAGAAGTGTTAGTAGGAGAGCATTTTGGTGACAGTGACCATAATTCGGTGAGATTTAAGGTAGTCATGGAAAAGGACAAAGATGGACCGGAAATAAAGGTTCTAAATTGGGGGAAGGCCGATTTTAATATGATAAGGCAGGATCTGGCCAAAGTGGACTGGGATCAGCTTTTTGTAGGAAAATCCACATCAGAGCAGTGGGAGTCTTTCAGAAAGGAAATAGAGAGAGTACAACGGCAGCATGTTCCCGTAAAGGTCAAGGGTGGGACCAACAAGTCCAGGGAACCCTGGGTGTCAAGGGATATACGAGAATGGATTAGGAAAAAAAGGAAGGCTTTTGGCAGATACAAAGGACTAAAAACAGTGGAAGCCCTAGAGGAGTATTAATCATGGGAAACATGGAGATGACAAAAATGCTGAACAAATATTTTGTTTCAGTCTTTACGGTAGAGGACACTAAGAATATCCCAACACTGGACAAACAGGGGGCTCTAGTGGGGGAGGAGCTAAATACGATTAAAATCACTAAGGAATTGGTACTCAGTAAAATAATGGGACTCAAGGCGGATAAATCCCCTGGACCTGATGGCTTACATCCTAGGGTCTTGAGGGAAGTGGTAGTAGGAATTGTGGATGCTTTGGTAATAATTTTCCAAAACTCCCTGAACTCAGCAAAGGTCCCAGCAGATTGGAAAACTGCTAATGTAACACCCTTATTTAAAAAGGGTTGTAGGCAGAAGGCTGGAAATTATAGACCAGTTAGCCTAACATCTGTGGTGGGTAAAATTTTGGAGTCCATTATTAAGGAGACAGTAACGGAACATTTAGATAAACATAATTTAATAGGACAAAGTCAGCATGGCTTTATGAAGGGGAAGTCATGTCTGACAAATTTGCTCGAGTTCTTTGAGGACATAACGTACAGGGTGGATAAAGGGGAACCAGTGGATGTAGTGTATTTAGACTTCCAGAAGGCATTCGACAAGGTGCCACATAAAAGATTATTACTTAAGATAAAAAATCACTGGATTGGGGGTAATATTCTGGCATGGGTGGAGGATTGGTTATCTAACAGGAAGCAGAGAGTTGGGATAAATGGTTCATTCTCGGACTGGCAACCAGTAGCCAGTGGTGTTCCGCAGGGGTCGGTGCTGGGTCCCCAACTTTTTACAATCTATATTAACGATTTGGAGGAGGGGACCGAGTGTAACATATCAAAGTTTGCAGATGATACAAAGATGGGAGGGAAAGTAGAGAGTGAGGAGGACATAAAAAACCTACAAGGGGATATAGACAGGCTGGGTGAGTGGGCGGAGATTTGGCAGATGCAATACAATATTGGAAAATGTGAGGTTATGCACTTTGGCAGGAAAAATCAGAGAGCAAGTTATTATCTTAATGGCGAGAAACTGGAAAGTACTGGAGTACAAAGGAATCTGGGGGTCTTAGTGCAAGAAAATCAAAAAGTTAGTATGCAGGTGCAGCAGGTGATCAAGAAAGCCAATGGAATGTTGGCTTTTATTGCTAGGGGGATAGAATATAAAAACAGGGAGGTATTGCTGCAGTTGTATAGGGTATTGGTGAGACCGCACCTGGAGTACTGCATACAGTTTTGGTGTCCATACTTAAGAAAAGACATACTTGCTCTCGAGGCAGTACAAAGAAGGTTCACTCGGTTAATTCCGGGGATGAGGGGGTGGACATATGAGGAGAGGTTGAGTAGATTGGGACTCTACTCATTGGAGTTCAGAAGAATGAGAGGCGATCTTATTGAAACATATAAGATTGTGAAGGGGTTGGATCGGGTGGACGCGGTGAGGATGCTCCCAATGATGGGTGAAACTAGAACTAGGGGACATAATCTTAGAATAAGGGGCTGCTTTTTCAAAACTGAGATGAGGAGAAACTTTTTCACTCAGAGGGTAGTGGGTCTGTGGAATTTGCTACCCCAGGAAGCCGTGGAAGCTACTTCATTAAATAAATTTAAAACAGAAATAGACCGTTTCCAAGAAGTAAAGGGAATTAGGGGTTACGGGGAGCGGGCTGGAAATTGGACGTGAGTTTGAGTTCGGATCGGTCAAGGCCCTGTGGGTGGCAGAGCGGGCCCAGTGGCCGAGTGGCCGGGTCCTGCTCCTACTTCTTGTGTTCTTTAGAGTTGAGGTTGGATCAGATCAGCCATGATCTCATTGAATGGCGGAGCAGGCTCGAGGGGCCGATTGGTCTACTCCTGCTCCTATTTCTTATGTTCTTATGTTCTTATGTATAGAAAGTGCAGGGGGGTACTTAAAAAAGAAATTAGGAGAGCGAAGAGGGGGAATGAAATAACACTGGCGGGCAAAATAAAGGAAAATCCCAAGGTGTTTTATAAGTATATTAAGGGCAAGAGGATAACCAGGGCAAGAGTAGGGCCCATTAGGGACCAAAGTGGCAATCTGTGTGTAGAGCCAGAAGATGTAGGTGGGGTTTTAAATGAATATTTTACATCTGTGTTCACTATGGAGAAGGACGATGTAGGCATAGAAATCAGGCAGGGGGACTGTGATATACTTGAACAAATTAGTATTGAGAGGGAGGAGGTACTAGCGGTTTTAGTGGGCTTAAAAGTGGATAAATCCCCAGGACCAGACAAGATGTATCCCAGGCTGCTGTGTGAGGCAAGGGAAGAGATTGCAGGGGCTCTGACACAAATTTTCAGAACCTCCCTGGCCACAGGGGAGGTGCCAGAGGACTGGAGGACAACTAACGTAGTACCATTATTCAAGAAGGGTAGTAGGGATAAACCAGGGGATTACAGGCCATTGAGCCTAACATCAGTGGTAGGGAAATTATTGGAAAAAATTCTGAGGGACAGAATTAGTCTCCACTTGGAGAGGCAAGGATTAATCAAGGATAGTCAGCATTGCTTTGTCAGGGGGAGATCATGTCTGACCAAATTGATTGCATTTTTCGAGGGGGTGACTAGGTGTGTGGATGAGGGTAGTGCAGTTGATGTGGTCTACATGGACTTCAGTAAGGCTTTTGACAAAGTCCCGCATGGGAGACTGGTCAAGAAGGTAAGAGCCCATGGGATCCAGGGCAACTTGGCACATTGGATCCAAAATTGGCTTAGTGGCAGGAGGCAGAGGGTGATGGTCGAAGGTTGTTTTTGTGACTGGAAGCCTGTGTCCAGTGGTGTACCGCAGGGATCGGTGCTGGGTCCTTTGCTGTTTGTAGTGTACATTAATGATTTAGATATGAATGTAGGAGGTATGATCAGTAAGTTTGCAAATGACACGAAAATTGATGGGGTGGTAAATAGCGAGGAGGGAAGCCTCAGGCTACAGGACGATATAGACGGGTTGGTCAGATGGGCAGAACAGTGGCAAATGGAATTTAAACCTGAAAAGTGTGAGGTGATGCATTTTGGGAGGACTAACAAGGCAAGGGAATACACAATGAATGGTAGGACCCTAGGAAGGACAGAGGAATAGAGGGACCTTGGTGTGCATGTACATAGATCCCTGAAGGCAGCAGGATAGGTAGATAAGGTGCTTAAAAAGGCATATGGGATGCTTGCCTTCATTTGCCGAGGCATAGAATATAAGAGCAGAGAGGTTATGACGGAGCTGTACAAAACAATAGTTAGGCCACAGCTGGAATACTGTGTGCAGTTCTGGTCGCCACACTATAGGAAGGATGTGATTGCATTGGAGAGGGTGCAGAGGAGATTCACCAGGATGTTACCTGGGCTGCAGCGCTTCAGCTATGAAGAGAGACTGGACCGGCTGGGGTTGTTTTCCTTAGAGCAGAGAAGGCTGAGATGGGACCTGATTGAAGTGTACAAAATTATGAGGGGCATAGATAGGGTAGATAGAAAGGAACTTTTCCCCTTAGTAGAGGGGTCAATAACCAGGGAGCACAGTTTCAAGGTAAGGGGCAGGAGGTTTAGAGGGGATTTGAGGAAAACTTTTTCACCCAGAGGGTGGTTGGAATCTGGAACTCACTGCCTGAAAGGGTGGTAGAGGCAGGAACCCTCACAATATTCAAGAAACATTTAGATGAGCACTTGAAACGCCATAGCATACAAGGCTACGGACCAAGTGCTGGAAAATGGGATTAGAATAGACAGGGCTTGATGGCCGGCGCGGACACGATGGGCCGAAGGGCCTCTTTCTGTGCTGTATAACTCTATGACTCTATGATTCTGTGACCAAACGCTTGGTCAAAGAGGTAGGTTTTAAGGAGCGTCTTATTGGAGGATTGAGTGGCAGAAAGACAGAAAGGTTTAGGGAGGGAATTCCAAAGCTTAAGGCCTTGGCAGCTGAAGGCACGACTACCAATGGTTGAGCGATTATAATCAGGAATGTTCAAGAGGCCAGAATTAGAAGAGTGCATATTACAGAGCTAGAGAAGGGCGAGGCCATTGAGGGATTTAAAACAAGGATGAGAATTTTAAAATCGAGGCATTGCTTAACCGGGAGCCAATGTAGGTCAGCGAGCACAGGGGTGATTGGTGAAGGCTACTTGGCTTCGGTCTTCCCAATATTTAGTTGGTGGAAATTTCTACTCATACTGTACTGGATGTCGGACAAACAGTCTGACAATTTAGAGACAGTGGAGGGGTTGAGAGATGGTGGTGAGGCAGAGCTGTATGCCCGTCAGCGTACGTGAGTAATCTAACGCTGTGATTATGGACGATGTCGCCGAGGAGCAGCATGTAGATGAGAAATAGGAGGGGTCAAGGATAGATCCTTGGGGGATACCAGAGGTTTCCTGAATCTGCTGTGCAGTGAGTTTATCTACCTTACAGATGGCCAGTCCCCAACTAGATGCTCAACTTAAAAACACTCAAACTGTTGTTTTGAACAATCTTCTGTTGTTCACTTGAGTAGTAATGAATTCAGTGTTCGGGTTATAATCTCTTTATTTTTTTCTACTTCAACATAAAAATCTATCTATAATTTCTGCAGAGTATAAAACAATTTACAAGCGGAGTTTTGTCAGCAGATTTGAACGTAGGCATGCGCTCATCCTTCTACACTTCTTCCTTCTCAAACATTAACAGAAAAACTTCTTTTTTTATACACTGTTTCTTCCTTATCAAACTGGAAATGGCATTGCCTTTTATGGTAGTCTCCGGTCAATGCACCGTCTTTCAGCCGATTCTTACGCACACAAGTTTATATTTCTCTACAACATACGTACATCAACACCCTTTCGTGTAGGTTGCAGTAATATGTAGTGGAATGTTTATAGTAAGGCACTACTATAAACATCCCAAGGCTTTACTTCAATCTTGAACATTGGCTATTGCTGGGGTGATCTGTAATTCTTTCTCTCTCTCTTTCTCTTTCCAATGATGTCAATCACGTTTTTTGCTCTCCATTGTAAGCTTTTTATTTCGACTGGCATTAAATTGACAGCAAGACCAAATCTTTTGAAACAATTTTGAATAAGCTTATTAAACACTCACACTCATGCACATCAAAACACTAGCCTACTGATATCCTATGGACTCTGCTCGATGACAACAGGTAAGGTAATGGGTTAGATTTAAACAGACTAGTACTTCCCTGAGCCAAGCAATGCACGCGGCATTTTTCCTTGGTGAGTTTCGATGGTGAGTTTCGATGGGTTTTCGATGCTGTCTCTGTGGGGGTTATCCTGTTATGCAGGTTTCCTTTGTTAAGTTTCGCGCCGTTGCCTTAAGCTCCGCTCCCAGGGAGATCAATACCCATCAAATTCATCTTTATTACATTCATCTTATATTAATAGTCTCGAGTCCATCACACATAGAAAACATAGATTTTTATTCTTACACCATTGAATGAGCAAAACACAAACACTTTTCAGAAGCTGAATTTGCCGAGTTCCCTGTACCAACAAAACCCTCCATTGTCTCAATCGTCAATGATGAAACTTTCCACCGATCCTCCGCCAATGTTATGGCAGGAGATGAATTCCCATCACTCTCTCCTTGATCATTTGATGCTGTATTACGAGGGGCTCTCAAACACAGAAGTCTCGATTGGAATTTCAATTGAGCACTAAGAATGAGAAATGCCTTATCTTTTCTTTCAGCAGTTACTTTACCTGTTCCGCATCATCAGAACCAGCAGCTGAAAACATTACCGGTGTAACTATCTGTGAAGATGCCACAGTATTACCATGATGTCCCACACCAGGAGAGCTTCTATTGTGAATCTTCAACCTCCAGATAGTCAAAGCAATTGAAAGAAAGAAGATAATTGAAATGGAGGTTCGAATGTAGAGGTCGATGTTCAACTTGTCCTTGTCATCAGCGGGGAAGTGGATCTGACGGACGTCACTCCCGTGTTCATTTACAGCCACACAGCTGTAGTTTCCTCTCAGCGTTGGGTTAAGAATCTCTCCCACAGTTTGATGTTTGTCCGGCACTCGTGTGACTGTCGTGCTACTGCTGTCCACGGGCAGTGCGCTCTTTTCAGGGTCGATCCATGTGATGTTTGCGGGTGGCTCCCCTTCAACCTTGCACACGATGGTGTCTCCAGTTATATTGTCGGTCACAACCGACAGCTCCAGGATGGTGGCTGGGGCTTGGGGAGGAAAGAGACAATGAGTTAACTCAATCTAATTAATCTTTATTAAACGGTCCGTGGTGACAACGGCCATTACGTGGCACTGAGAAACACGTGAGCATGGAGAGGTGACACCCAACAGGAGATTGGATTGAAATATTCAGAGAGCAAGTGGACTGGCTCCTGATTGTAAAGGGAAATGAGTTTGATGTTAACGGAGGAGGCGGATGGAATTAGCCTGAGTGAGTGGATCTGAACAACACAGCGGCCTGGAAATTGGGCTGCCTAAATGCCCTCCTAAACTGTTACAGGCGTCTCTCAGGTCTCAGCTCCTCACTGGGAGCGAATTTGCTCTTGTGTTTGTTCAACGTGATTTTATCACCTTCACCATTGTAGGGGGTGATGGTTTGTGTCAGCTTCACCTCTGACTTCTGAGCGGTTTGAATTGCTCCCACTCCCTTGTTTCTAGACCTTGGACTTATTTGGGGGTTGTGATAAAAAGTGCAGCAGACAACTGAGTTTGATGCAAGAACTTTGATCTTTATTTAAGAAAGTAATACACAACACAAACACTCTTAACACTCTAAAAGTGGGGAACACTTCGGTACAAGCGATGGAAATAACATAAGGAGAATACTTCACCCCTCCCAATCCCACTTCACTGGCTAGGTTGGACTCCAGAGGACCAGGGATAATACTCACCAGAATCAATGACAGTTGGGTTAGTTGGCGGTTTTGGGGTTCACTCTATATGTCGGTTGGTGTCTGCTGTACCCCGTACGCGGTAGAGGACTTCAACTGTGTATCTGGTCAGTCTTCGTGAGTCCGCTGATGCGGTAGGGTACGTATTGGATCTATCAGGTGAGTACCCACTTTTCTTTGGTTTAGAAGTAGGGTTTAGAGGTTTTTAAGGGAAAATCTTACCCAGGGGAAATCAGGAGTAGATTGTAGAGTGGAAACTTTGCGGATCTTCGGGTTTTCTTCGAGTTGGTTTTCTTTGGTCGCGGTGGCCCAAATATTGGTACTTGGTGTTCGGTTGGTTGTTTCGTGAGGGCCTTGTTGCCGCGAGGTGTCTGATGGTCGCTGAGGCGGTCGTTCTGGTTTCTTCACGTGTCGGCCTACTTTGTTGGATGGTCTGGCCTTCGAGCTGTCGACCTCCTGGTTGGACACGGAACGCTGAACGGTGGTGTTGTAGAACTGTGTTGCGGAGAATGCCTCCGTGGATGTCTTCTTGTTCTTCCTTCCTCTTCTTCTTTTTCAGGTTGAGAACGGGCCTTCAATTATACCCATTGAAGCTCCCTTATCTGCGCGCCAAATCAGATCCCGGTCTTTGTTAGATTTTGGCGGGCTCGTTAACGGTAACTTGTTTGTTAAGGTGTGAAGTGGTTCCGGGATGGCCCCATCCTGTCGATTTGCCACTTAATCGGAGTTGATTGTCCTCATTTTTTGGGTTTCTTGACTGGGCCTAGGATTTCTATAGAGTAAGCCGAAGTAATCTGTTTTATGCATGTTTTAATGGGCTCTGTAACTTGGGGTGGAGACTGTTTTTCCTTGGGTTTCTTGTAAGGATGTTAATGTCTGACAGGGGCCGATTTACACTCCCAGCGAGGTCATGCGGTTCCCCAGACAGTTCCCATTAGCTCCAATACCCAAACTGTTTTTACAGAGGTTGATCCACCTCCCTTTACAGCCTTTTCTCCCTTACAAGTCCAGACATGTCTTTTAAAATACGAAATCTTGGTTTTTACACTAAAACGTCCTTCGGTTAAGCCCAATGCATTTCACTACCCTGTAATAGTTAGAAAAGAGTCCAAAGTCTTTTTCCTTAGGGTTTGTCTTCGAGTTTTGGGGGATCTGTGAATTTTGAGAATCTTACATCATATCATTGACATAGATGTTTCCTTACCGACAAGCTGTAGTCTCATCACATCCTGAATCACGTTTTCCCCTTGTTCATTCTCGATGTGTACGTGACAGAAGTAGTCGCTGGTGTCGTTCAGCCCCAGGTCCCTCATCCTTATGGAGGCGTCTCCTTGGGTTGGGTTTCCGGTCAGCTCATATCGATCTCCTTGATTTACAGTAACTGAGTCAGTATAGTGAGAACCAGCGGCGACGGAACGAGTGTGATTAAAAACAGTGGACTCTTGGCATGGATTCTCCTTCATCCAGAGGACAGTGATGTTGTTCGGATACCGGCCAGGGGGACTGAAGGTGCAGGGCAGTGTGGCAGAATCTCCCTTCATCCCAGTCACTGGCCGGGTATTGTTCTCATCAGCTGAGGTAGAGAAGAGTTTTAAAGAATGGACATTATTCATTAGCACAGAGCATTAAACACAGTTTATACAACAAATATGTCCCCTGTGCACTGTGAGGTTTGCTCTGACGGCAGTGCAGGCAGACAACAGCAGCTTCCATTTAAACAGCGACTTTAACACAGTAAAACATTTCCTTCCTATTCACTCTCTCAAAACCCTTCATAATTTTGACAACCTCTACTAATTCTCCCCATAGCCTTCTCTGCTCTGAGGAGAACAATCTCAGTTTCTCCAGTTTCTCCACACAACAGAAGTGCCTCATCACTGGAACCATTCTAGTAAATCTCCTCTGCACCCTCTCCAAGGCCTTGACATCCTTCCGAAAGGGTCCAGAATCGGACACAACACTCCAGCTAGGGCCTAACCTGTATTTTATAAAGGTTTAGCATAACTTCCTTGCTTTTGTACTCTAAACAGCTCTTCACAATCATCAACCTCACTCATTAATAATTCTCTTTATCCTACTCCAGTCCCACACCATCCTGATTGACTCTTAACTGCTCTCTGAAGTGGCTCAGTTGTATCAGCGCCTTCTCAGGGCAACGAGGGAAGGGCAATAAATGTCGGCCTTGGCAGCAACGCCCACATCACCAGAACGAGTAAAACAAATACACACCTGGTTGTGATTGGAATATTTTACAGCACAACCTTATTTCTAGTTTGAATTATTCCTTACCTGTTATCTCGAGAACTCCATGCTCGAGTTCAAATATTCCTCCCTTTACGTCCTTGAAATCCACACGACAAAATGTACGTTTTCTTTGTTTCCTCTTCCCTCAGCTGTTTGATGATGATGGATGCGTCGTTCTCCCTCGGGTTTCCCAACACTCGGTAGCGCTCGTTTATATTCTGGTCGATCTGATTCTTAAACCCATTGCTCTGCGAGTTTAGCGACTGATAATTTGTGTAATTAAACACCAGTTCTGTCTGAGTTCTGTTCCAGGTGACGGTGATGTTGCCTTCATATCCAGGGTAAGGGTGAGTGAACTTGCAGAACAGAACAGTAGGCTTCCCTTCCCTAGCCGTCACCCTATCTGGGGTCTCCATGCTCCAGTTATTCTCACTGTGACCTGTGAGGACACACAGATGTCATGTTAACACTTGACTGAGCCCAACAGTCAGACACTCCATGGGGGAACCACGACACACCCTGTACTTTCTGACATTCTAATGTCTATCTGAAACTGTGCTGAATTATGGCCAGTTGTGTGCTGTGTGTCCACACTCAATAGGAAGTGGGTTGGAGTGCCTCCAGCCCACTGCACAGAGACTAAAGAAATAGAACCGGAGAGGCCTGCAGCACCGGAGGTCGTTCCACACCCCCTGTCTAAGCCTGCTCTTTCCTGGAGCCATCTTATCCCATCAGAGTATTCTGCCTTTAATACCAGATAACAGGAACTTGCATTTCTACAGCGTCTTTCACAGCCTCAGGATGTTCCAAAAACTATTTTACGCAGCGAGCGGTTAAGATGGGGAATGCACTGCCTGAAAGGATGGTGGAGGCAGACTCAATCACATCTTTCAAAAGGGAGTTGGATCAGTATTTGAAGGAAAAAAAATTTGCAGGTCTACGGGGAAAGGGCGGGGGAGTGGGACTGGATCAGAGCCAGCACGGGCTCGACGGGCCGAAAGGCCTTCTTCCGTGCTGTAACCATTCTATGACTCTATGGGGGAAAAATTCAGTATCGCCCCGTTTGCGGCGTAATTATCGGCTGGGCGCAAAGATTAGCGCCTGGCACTAATTATCACCTCCGACTGAAAACTTGATTTTTATCGCTCCTGGAGGTGATTGGAGCGCTAAATCAGGCGCTTCACACCTGTCTTAAGGCACAAAGGCCGAGGAGCGAGGCGCTACCTCAGAGCGCTGGCGAAGCTCATGTGATGTCAGTCAGCAATGGAACACAGACACACTGGCGCCAGCCAGTTCTTAAAGGGAAGGGTCGATCTTGCTCTCCATCCACACCCTGCTCATTGCAGCCTTGAATCTCAGCCTGGAGAGACCTGTACATCAAATCTGCTGGAAAGAACAATGGAGAGGACCAGGGAAAGAGCTCAGAGTGAAGCCCCCACAGTCTCTTCTAAATCGATACAAGGAATGGCAAATAAAAATGAACCTGCAAAGTGCTGCTCAGTACCCAAAACTCCTTCACACAGCATTGAATCTCTCCAGAAGTCTCTGTCTCTCTCTCTCAGAATGCGTGGTTCAAAAATGTCACCAACAAAGAAAAGCAGGAAGTGGTTGCCTTTAAATAGCGCTCCCCCAGTCCCTGCCTGACTGCAAAACGCTCCCCTCAACCTGTCGTTACTAGTGGCAGGCGGTAAGGCAGGGGGCGCTACTCAATATCTGCTCCGGGGTGCTACCGGGGCGTTACGCACTCGACTGACGTCACGATCTGCCGGTGCAGGAGATCGTGGCGGCAGTGTTTAGCGCTGCCGCAAAATGTCTAGTTAATTTCGCAAGCGGTGCAAACATCGCCGCGCCCGGGCACTAGTTGCTTTGCGCCTCATTAGCGCCCTCTTAAGGCGCTAACTGGAGGCGCAACCAACTGAATTTTTCCCCTATGATTCTATGATTCTCTGATTCTAAGTATTTTTGAAGTGGAGTCCCTGTTGTAATGTAGGAAACGCGGCAGCCAATTTACGCACAGCAAGGTCCCACAAACAGCAATGAAATAAATGGCCATGTCACCAGTTTTAGGTGTTGGTTGAGGGATAAATATCATGCCTGTGCCAACTCTTTGAAATACCTCTCTAATTATTTCCACTCCCCTGCTCTTTCCCCATAGCCCAGAAGAAACAAAGAAAATGGGTTCCTGCCTCCTCTTGGGGAATACGTACGTTCTGCCGAGATGGCCAGGGCGAGTGCACAAAACAAAATGCACAGCATTCTCTTCACTCCTTCAGCGCCCAGATCTCTCTGACAGCCGACCACAGACTGTGGAACTGCGACGGTTCCTCGCTGTTTCTTGTTACTTCCTTCTTGAATCTGGGGGTAACGAAGAAATAAAAATACTTGTGATATTTACCAGCCAGCTTCAGATGAGGAAGTCCCTGTTGCTCCCTCCCCAGTCAGCTCAGTGTCTGCACAGTGCCCCCATGTCTGGGAGCAACTGGCCTGCGCAGAAGCCTTGAAGTCAGACATAAGTTCTTCAGCACCTGCCATACCACCCCCTGTAGACGTCTGCAACTTGAAACAACTATGGAAGGCACCAAACACTTGTAGAATTGCAGCGACAGTCAGAAGGAATCATCCAGCCACTGACCTGTAGGTAGTTGATGATCCTTTGAATCGCTCTGGTGGGGGGTCCTTCCTGCTGCTTAAAGCGCGTTCAGCTGTGCGCGCTTAATAGAGGGCGTTGGCTCGAGGGTGGAGCTTCAGAACGGCAGCGCTGACGTCAGTATGGTCTGTCTGCTCTGCATACTTCCGGCGGACCTTAGCTGCGAACGGGCTGACGCCTTCACCAAGTTGGCCTCCGGCGTCATTCACGGCAGAAGTGTGCGCGCCTGCAGCAGACGCCATTGTGGTCCCCGAACGGCCCCCATAGCGCCCAAACCACGGGAGCTACCGAGCCCAATTTCCTGCCCCATGTCTTTACATTTAGTGTTGCAACTGGGCTAAATAGAAGGAAGGAGTTAATTATTTCTTGGAAAACCTGTAAGATTCCCAAAATTCACAGATTCCCCTAAACTCTAAGGAAACCCTGAGGAAAAAGACTTTGGACTCTTTCCTAGCTATTACAGGATGGTGAAGTGCATTGGGCCTAACCGAAGGACTTTTTGAGCAAAAACCAAGATTTGGGATTGTAAAAGACATGTCTGGACTTGTAAGGGAGAAAAGGCTGTGAAGGAAGGTGGGTTCATCCTCTGTAAAAAACAGTTTGGGTATTGGAGGTACTGGGAACTGTCTGGGGGACCGCATGATCTTGCTGGGAGTGTAAATCGGCCCCTATCAGACATTAGCATCCTAACAATAAACCCGAGGAGAACAGAATCCACCCCAAGCTACAGAGCCCATTAAGACCTGCATAAAACAAATTACTTCGGCTTACCCTATAGAAATTACAGGCCCAACCAAGAAAACCAAACACAAAACCAATCACCTGTAATCAACCGAGCAGATCGACAGGATGCAAGCCATCCCGAAAGCCATTTGACACTTACAGAACAGTTACTGGGGACGAGCCCGCCAAAACCTCACAAAGAGCAGAACAAGATTTGACGCGCAAATAAGGCCATGCTCAATGGGTGAGATTGAAGGACTGTTTTAAACCAGTTAACACATTACTAAAATCATTGCCGTTAACGAGCCCGCCAAAACTAACAAAGACCGGGACCTGATTTGGCGCGCAGATAAGGAACCTTCAATGGGTATAACTGAAGGCCTGTTCTAAACCTGAAAAAGAAGAAGAGGAAGGAAGAACAAGAAGACATCAACGGAGACATTCTCCGCAACACAGTTCCAAAATCAACACCGTTCAGCGTTCTGTGTCCAGCCAGGAGGTCAACAGCTCGAAGGCCAGATCATCCAACAAAGTAGGCTGACACGAGAAGAACCCAGAACAACCGCCTCAGTGACCATCGGACACCTCGCGGCAACAAGGCCCTCAAGAAACAACCAACCAAACACCAAGTACCAGTATTCGGGCCACCGCGACCAAAGAAAACCAACTCGAAGAAAACCCGAAGAACTGCGAAGTTTCCACTCTGCAACCTACTCCTGACTTACCCCTGGGTAAGATTTTCCCTTAAAAAACTCTAAACCCTACTTCTAAACTAAAGAAAGTGGGTACTCACCTGATAGATCCAATACGCACCCTACCGCATCAGTGGACTCACGAAGACTGACCAGATACGCAGTTGAAGTCCTCTACCGCGTACGGGGTACGGCAGACACCAACCGACATATAGAGTGAACCCCAAAACCGCCAACTAACCCAACTGTCAAGGATTCTGGTGAGTATTATCCCTGATCCTCTGGAGTCCAACCTAGCTAGTGAAGTGGGATTGGGAGGGGTGAAGTATTCTTCTAATGTTATTTCCCTCGCTTGTATCGAAGTGTTCCCCACTTTTAG
This sequence comes from Squalus acanthias, assembly GCA_030390025.1. Taxonomy (NCBI): domain Eukaryota; kingdom Metazoa; phylum Chordata; class Chondrichthyes; order Squaliformes; family Squalidae; genus Squalus; species Squalus acanthias. The sequence continues at coordinate 260,435,634 of CM059425.1, forward strand.
AGTGTTAAGAGTGTTTGTGTTGTGTTTTACTTTCTTAAATAAAGATCAAAGTTCTTGCATCAAACTCAGTTGTCTGCTGCACTTTTTAGCACAACCCCCAAATAAGTCCAAGGTCTAGAACCAAGGGAGTGGGAGCGATTCGAACCGCTCAGAAGTCAGAGGTGAAGCTGACACAAACCATCACCCCCTACAACCCTTGGGGGGAAAAAACAGAAGTGGGTGGAGTCAGTCACCACATCACCAGTTTCAGACTTGCTGTACGCAAATAAATAAAAAAACAATCAATTGAAAATGTTCAAATTGATTTAAAACTAGACATGATCCTGTAACTGAACCGTGTGATTCTCCAAAGCTCGCTTTTAACTCCTTCATTGAACAGTGGTACAGTGTATCCTGTGGAGTTACAAATCTTACAATCAATTTAACTTCAAATAAAACTTGCACAATGATCATAAGAACATAAGCAATAGGAGCAGGAATAGGCCTCTTGGCCCCTCGAGCCTGCTCCGCCATTCATTAAGATCATGGCTGATCTTGGGCTCAAAGCAACTTCACTGCCCGCTCCCCATAACCCTTCACTCCCTTATCTTGCAAAAATCTGTCTATCTGCACCTTAAATGCATTTAATGACCCAGCCTCCACGGCTCTCTGGGGCAGAGAATTCCACAGATTTACGACCCTCTGAGAGAAGAAATTCCTCCTCATCTCAGTTCTAAAAGGGCGACCCTTTATTCTGAAACTATGACCCCAAGTTCTAGATTTCCCCACGAGGGGAAATATCCTCCCTGCTTCTACCTTGTCGAGCCCCCTCAGTATCTTATATATTTCAATAAGATCACCTCTCATTCTTCTAAATTCCAATGAGTATAAGCCCAGCCTGCTCAACCTTTCTTCATAAGTCAACCCCCTCATTTCAGGAATCAACCTAGTGAATCGTCTCTGAACTGCCTCCAATGCAAGTATATCCTTCCTTAAATAAGGAGACCAAAATTGTACGCAGTACTCAAGGTGTGGTCTCACCAATACCCTGTACAGTTGTAGCAGGACTTCCCTGCTTTTATACTCCATCCCCCTTGCAATAAAGGCCAACATTCCATTTGCCTTTTTGATTACTTGCTGTACCTGCATGCTAACTTTTGTGTTTCATGCACAATGACGCCCAGGTCCCTCTGAACTGTAGCATTTTGTTCTCTCTCCATTTAAATAATAATTTGCTTTTTTATTTTTCCTGCCAAAGTGGATAACTTTGCACTTTCCCACATTATACTCCATCTGCCAAATGTTTGCCCACTCACCTAGCCTGTCTATATCCCTTTGCAGATTCTTTGAGTCCTCTACACAACTTGCTTTCCCACCCATCTTTGTATCATCCGCAAACTTGGCTTCATTACACTCGGTTCCTTCATCCAAGTTATTAATATAGATTGTAAATAGTTGAGGCCCCAGCACTGATCCCTGTGGCACCCCACTAGTTACTGTTTGCCAATCGGAAAATGACCCATTTATCCCGACTCTCTGCTTTCTGTTAGTTAGCCAATTCTCTATCCATGCTAATATATTACCCCCAACTAATTGAGCTCTTATCTTATGCAGTAACCTTTTATGTGGCACCTTATCGAATGCCTTCTGGAAATCCAAATACACCACATCCACTGGCTCACCCTTATCCAACCTGCTCGTTACATCTTCAAAGAACTCCAACAATTTTGTTAAACATGATTTCCCTTTCATAAAACCCTGATGACTCTGCTCGACTGCATTATGATTTTCCAAATGCCCTGCTGCTGCTTCCTTAATGAAGGACTCAAGCATTTTCCCAACGACAGATGTTAGGCTAACTGGTCTATAATTTCCTGCTTTCTGTCTCCCTCCTTTCTTAAATAGGGGTGTTACATTTGCGGTTTTCCAATCCGCTGGGACCTCTCCAGAGTCCAGGGAATTTTGGTATATTGCAACCAATGCATCCACTATCTCTGCAGCCACTTCTTTTAAGACGCTGGAATGCAGGCCAGGGAACTTGTCGTCTTTTAGTCCCATTATTTTACCAAGTACTTTTCCTTAGTGATAGTGATTGTCTTTAGTTCCCCCCTCCCTGTGGCCCCTTGATTATCCATTATTGGATGTTGTTAGTGTCTTCTACCGTGAAGACAGATACAAAATATTTGTTCAGAGTCTCTGCCATTTCCCCGTTCCCTATTATTAATTCCCCATTCTCATCCGCTAAGGGTCCAACGTTTACTTTAGCTACTCTCTTCCTTTTTATATACCTGTAGAAGCTCTTACTTTCTGTGTTAATATTTCTTGCCAGTTTACTTTCATCATTCATCTTCTCTCTCTTTATTATTTTTTTTGTCATCCTTTGCTGGTTTTTAAAAATTTCCCAATCCTCTGGCCTCCCACCAATCTTGGCAAAATTGTATGCCTTCGTTTTCAATTTAATACCATCTTTACTTCCTTAGTTAGCCACGGATAGTGCTCCCTTCTCTTAAAATCTTTCTTTCTCACTGGAATATATTTTTGTTGAGAGTTATGAAATATCTCCTTAAATGTCCACCACTGCATTTCAACTGTCTTACCTTTTAATTCATTTTTCCAGTCCACTTTAGCCAGTTTTGCCCTCATGCCACTGTAATTGCCTTTGTTTAAGATCAGGACACTGGTTTGAGATACAACTTTCTCACCCTCCAACTGAATTTGAAATTCAACCATGTTATGATCACTCTTTCCTAGAGGATCCTTTACTATCATTTATTAATTCTGTCTCTTTACACAGTACCAGATCCAAGATAGCCTGCTCCCTGGTTGGTTCCATTACATACTGTTTTAGGAAACCATCCCGGATACACTCTATGAACTCCTCCTCAAGGCTACCATGGCCAATTTGAATTGTCCAATCAATATGGAGATTAAAATCACCCATGATTATTACCGTACCTTTTTTATAGGCCTCCATTATTTGTTGATTTATACTCTGTTGAAGAGATCGCAAAGTCTCTGTTTGAAGAATGGACTCAGTCGAGAATATTTTGTGGACCTTATGGGATTTTTCTGAGGGTATTTTCCCTGCGATGGGATCACCCTGTGCAGATATGTGAAAAACTGGCTTGTTAAAACTCCAGAGAACGCATGGCAGTTGGCTGTGACAAAAGAACTGTCAGTCATCCAGAATATGCAAAAGCACTTCTCACCTCCATCTCAGAAGAGAAGCAGAACAATGAACCCACTGGCCTAGCCAGCCGGAGAGGAGCCAGTTTTTTCCCAACACAAAGACCAAAATATGTCCCAGACTTAGGGCCATTAGTCCAATCACGGAGTACACATGGGTCTGATGATGACCCATCACTGATTAAGCACTGGAGTGCTTAGAAACAAAAGGATTTTAAAGATTGGCGGGAAAGATAGGGGTAGCAAGACTGCTATAAAGATTGACCCTTTCCCACCATTCTCTCTCTCTCTCACTCTCGCCCCACCAAGATCGACCTACCAAGAAGACGAGAGGAAGAAGCAGCTAAGCGGAGCGATCGAGACCGACTGCGTGTGGGGGTAAGCATGGTCTCGAGTGTCCCAAGCCGGTAAACCAGATGTCCCAGGCGAGCTGGGTGAGGTGTAAGGGGCTCAGGGTTTTTCTCAGAAGTGAAGCTTTTGGGCTATTCCGAGGGTGGGAGCTTCGTTTGGTTCAGCCAGGTGAAGGGGCTTATGCGACTGGGTAATTCGTTGGTAGGGGTGGAATTAGAGTCCACCATAGCAACAAGGGAATTACTGCTTGTCATAGTCTTCAGTTGTGTACTGTATGTATGTTGTTTGTAACCTGGATTTTATTCTCCACAGAGACAGTGATTTCGTTTAGTAGTGCATGTTTTAGCCAGTGTATGTTAGACCAAATAAATATAAGTTTGATTTTTCGCCGCAGCATTCCTGTCCGTGACTTATTTCATTTACACTCTGAATAATAATTCCCGGGAATAGAACTTTCGTAAGGCGGGGGCGATTCGAACCGTCCGTCTAGCAATGGGGCTAGGATCAAAAACCGCTTACACTGTCCAACAGTATTGCTACTCTTCGGGGGTCAGTAGACTACGCCCACCAGGGACTTTTTCCCCTTATTATTTTTTATCTCCACCCAAACCAATTCTACATCTTGATCTTTTGAGCCAATATCACTTCTCACCACTGCAGTGTTCCCATCCTTTACCAACAAAGCCACCCCACCTCCTTTTCCTTTCTGTCTATCCTTCCGAATTGTCAAATACCCTGGAATATTCAGTTCCAGCCCTGGTCACCTTGCAACCACGTCTCTGTAATGGCAATCAGATCATACCCCTCCAAGTCACACACCATCCTGACTTAGAAGTATATCGTCAATCCTTCATCGTCGCTGGGTCAAAATCCTGAAATTCCTCCCTAACAGCACTGTGGGAGTACCTTCAACACATGGACTGCAGCAGTTCAAGAAGGCGGCTCACCACCACCTTCTCAAGGGCAACTCGGGATGGGCAATAAATGCTGGCCTTGCCAGCGATGCCCACATCCCATAAGTGAATTTAAAAATAATACCTATTTGTATCTATTTGTGCCGTCAACTCATCTATCTTGTTACGAATGCTGCGTGCATTCAGATATAGAGCTTTTAACTTTGTTTTTTTACCATTCCGCCTTGTTTTGGATCCATTTTCTGTTACACTCTTATTTTTAAACATTCTGTCCCTTCCTGTCACACTCTGGTTATTATTTCCCCCATCTCTATCCTGCTCTATTGTTTTCTCATTTCTCATTGACTTTTTAAAATGAGTCAAGTATTCAATTTAATCCAGCACATCCAGGCTGAATTCATTGTTCTCATTTACTTAACAATACAACAAACCGAATGAGACAAAGCAGGACTTCCTTAAATTGGTGTATGGGAGGGGTGCAGCGACACAGAGTACAGGGGGAGGGTGCGCTGGGGAACCAGGCGAGAGTCACAGTCCCATTCTCGGTTCCTGAACCATTACAACCACCTCTCTCTCTGCTGATTCCAACCCTGCAACCCCCATTCCACATTCCTTCCCACCATCTTTCCACCACTCACATTTCTGCTTCTCACTGAGCAGCTCATCCTCAGTTTTGAGACGGTCCCTTTCTACAAACTTTAAGAGCTTCTGAGCAAGTTTCTGCTGCTGCTTGTTGCTCAACAATCTTATCTTTAAGTTCCTGGATTTCACTCTCCATTGCTTGCACCTCTAACTGTTTCTGTATCAGCTTCTCGTTCTTTGCTCTTTCCTTTTAGTTCTTTCAGAGTCTTCTCGTCCTGTTTGTTTCATTTCTTTTACTCTCCTTTCTGAGACCCCCAAACAGCCTGGGTTACAACCTTAGCCCCTGCGAGCAATCCTTGTACCGTAACCTCGGTCCAGGCACTATCCCCAAACCCCTTGATTCCCTTAAGAATCATAGAATCGTTACAGCACAGTAGGAGGCCATTCAGCCCGTCGAGCCCGTGCCGGCTCTCTGCAAGATGAAAAGATGCAAGGGCAACACGGTGGCATAGTGGTTAGCACTGGTGCCTCACAGCGCCAGAGACCCGGGTTCGAATCTGCGATGAAAAGATGCAAGGGCACACCGGTGGGCATAGTGGTTAGCACTGGTGCCTCACAGCGCCAGAGACCCGGGTTCGATTGAACCTGGGGACGTCTGTGTGGAGTTGTGTACATTCTCCCCGTGTCTGCGTGGTTTTCTCCGGGTGCTCCGGTTTCCTCCCACAGTCCAAAAATGTGTGGGTTTGGTTGATTTGGCTATGGTAAATTGACCCTTAGTGTTAGGGGGGAGTAAAATATGTGGGGTATGGGGATGGATGGGATATGTTAGGGGAATTAAATACGTGGGGTTACGAGGTAGGGTGGGATATATGTAATGTGGGATTAAAGCAGGGACAGGGTATGGATTTGGATGATCAGCATGATCGTATTAAATGGCGGGAGCAGGCTCGACGGAGCCGAATGGCCTCTCCTGCTCCTAAGATTTATGTTTCTATCCCAGCTATTAAGCAACAAAGCAAAAGTGGAAATAGCAGAGACCCTGAACTCATTTTTCAAAGCAATGCAGACAATTAATACATACTTTGGTTTTGTCTTCACAAAGGAGGACACAAATACCCTCCTCCCAGTGATGTCAGGGCGAACCTAGGGTAGCCTAATGAGGGAGGAACTGAATGAAATCGTCTTGTGGGAAATGGTGTTAGGAAAATGAACGGGATTGAAGGCCGGTAAATCCCCGGGCCTGATAACTACATCCAGGTTACTTAGGGAAGTGGCCCTAGAAATAGTAGATGCATAGCTGGTCATCTTCCAAAATTCTATAGACTCTGGAACAGTTCCCAAGGATTGGAGGGTAGCTAATGTAACCCCACAATTTAAAAAAAGTGGTAGAGAAAAAATGGGGAATTATAGACTGGTAAGCCTGACATCGGTAGTGGGGAAAATACTAGAGTCCATTATAAAAGATGTAATAGCTGAGCACTTGGAAAACAGTGACAGGATCGGACAAAGTCAACATGGATTTACAAAAGGGAAATCATGCTTGACTAATCTACTGGAATTTTTTGAGGATGTAACTGGTAGAATAGATAAGGGAGAACCAGTGGATGTGGTGTATTTGGACTTTCAGAAGGCTTTCGATAAGGTCCCGCAGAAGAGATTAGCGTGCAAACTTGAAGCACATGGGATTGGGGGTAAGGTACTGATTTGGATAGAGAACTGGTTGGCAGACAGGAAGCAAAGAGTTGGAATAAACGGGTCTTTTTCCGAGTGGCAGGCAATGACTAGTGGGGTACCGCAGGGATCGGTGCTAGGACCCCAGTTATTCACAATATATATTAATGATCTAGACGAGGGAACTAAATGTAATATCTCCAAGTTTGCAGACGACACAAAGCTGGGTGAGTGTGTGTGCTGCGAGGAGGATGCAGAGAAACTCCAGTATGATTTGGACAGGTTGGGTGATTGGGCAGATGCATGGCAGATGCATTATAATGTGGATAAATGCGAGGTTATCCACTTTGGTGGCAAAAACAGGAAGACAGATTATTATCTGAACAGCAATAGATTGGGAAAAGGGGAAGTGCAACGAGATCTGGGAGTCCTTGTGCACCAGTCGCTGAAGGTAAGCATGCAGGTGCAGCAGGCGGTTAAGAAGGCAAATGGTATGTTGACCTTCATAGCGAGAGGATTCGAGTACTGGAGCAAGGATGTCTTGCTGCAGTTGTACAAGGCCTTGGTGAGACCACACCTTGAGTATTGTGTGCAGTATTGGTCGCCTTATCTGAGGAAGGATGTTCTTGCCATGGAGGGAGTGCAGCGAAGATTTACCAGATTGATACCTGGGATGGCAGGAATGACGTATGAAGAGAGATTGGGTCGATTAGGCTTATATTCGCTAGAGTTTAGAAGAATGAGAGGGGATCTCATTGAAACTTATAAAATTCTAACAGGACTAGACAGACTAGATGCAGGAAGGATGTTCCCGATGGTGGGGGATTCCAGAACCAGAGGTCACAGTCTAAGGATAAGGGGTAAGCCATTTAGGACTGAGATGAGGAGGAATTTCTTCACCCAGAGAGTGGTGAACCTGTGGAATTCTCTACCACAGAAGGCAGTTGAGACCAATTCATTAAATATATTCAAGAAGGAGATAGATATATTTCTTAAGGCTAAAGGGATCAAGGGATATGGGGAGAAAGCAGGGACAGGGTACTGAATTTGGATGATCAGCCATGATCTCATTAAATGGCGGAGCAGGCTCGAGGGGCGAAATGGCCTACTCCTGCTCCTATCTTCTATGCTTCTATGCTTCTAGGCTCTCTGGCTTCAGGTGTGGTGCTGGAGGACTGGAGGACTGCTAATGTGGTACTCTTGTTTAAAAATGGAGAGAAGATAGACCGAGTAATTACAGGCCAGTCAGCCTAACCTCGCTGGTGGGAAAATTATTGGAAAGAATTCTGAAGGACAGGGTAAATCTTCATTTAGAAAGACACGGATTAATCAAGGATAGTCAGCACAGATTTGCTAAGGGAAGGTCATGTCTGACAAACTTGGTTGAATTTTTTGAGGAGGTAACAAGGAGGGTAGATGAGGGTAGTGCATTTGATGTAGTGTATAAAGACCTTAGCATGGCTTTTGATAAGGTTCCACATGGCAGACTGGTCACGAAGTTAAAAGCCCATGGGATCCAGGGCAAAGTGTCAAGTTGGATTCAAAACTGGCTCGGAGACAGGAAGTAGAGGGTAATGGTTGATGGGTGTTTTTGTGACTGGAAGGCTGTTTCCAGTGGGGTTCCGCAGGGCTCAGTACTAGGTCCCTTGCTTTTTGTGGTATATATCAATGATCTAGATTTGAATATAAGGGGTATGATTAAGAAGTTTGCAGATGATACTAAAACCGGCTGTGTGGTTTATACTGAAGAAGGAAGCTGTAGACTGCAGGAAGATATCAATAAATTGGTCAGGTGGGCAGAACAGTGGCAAACGGAATTCAATCCGGAGAGGTGTGAGGTAACGTATTTGGGGAAGGCTAACAAGGAAAGGGAATACACATTAAATGGTAGGACACTGAGTAGTGCAGAGGAACAAAGGGACCTTGGAGTGCATGAGGGGAGACCTTATTGAGGTTTATAAAATTATGAGGGGTATAGATAAAGTGGATAGAAAGACCTGTTTCCCTTAGCAGAGGGGTCAAAAACCATCGGCACAGATTTAAAGTAATTGGTGGAAGGTTTAGATGGGATGTGAGGGGAAATTTCACCCAGAGGGCTGTGGGGGTCTGGAACTCACTGCCTGAAAGGGTGGTAGAGGCAGGAACCCGAACCACATTTAAAAATTACTTGGATGTGCACTTGGGATGCTCTAACCTGCAGGGCTACGGACCAAGAGCTGGGAAGTGAAATTAGGCTGGATAGCTCTTTGTTGGCCGTCGCGGACACGATGAGCCGAAATGGCCTCTTCCGTGCTGTAACTTTCTATGATTCTATGATTCAGCTAGTCCCACTCCCCCGCCCTTTCCCCGGTAACCCTGCAAATTTTTTTCCTTCATACTTATCCAATTCCCTTTTGAAAGCCATGATTCAGTCTGCCTCCACCACCCTTTCAGGCAGTGCATTCCAGATCCTAACCTCTCACTGCGTAAAAAAGATTTTCCTCATGTCACCTTTGCATCTGCTGCCAATCACCTTAAATCTGTGCCCTCTGGTTCTCGACCCATCTGCCAATGGGAACAGTTTCTCTCTATCTTCACTGTCCAGACCCCTCATGATTTTGAACACCTCTATCAAATCTCCTCTCAAACTTCTCTGCTCTAAGGAGAACAACCTCAGCTTCTCCAGTCTATCCACGTAACTGAAGTCCCTCATAAAAACATAAGAACATGAGAAATAGGAGCTGGAGTAGGCCATTTGGCCCCTCGAGCCTGCTTCGCCATTCAGTAAGATCATGGCTGATCTTCTACCTCATCTTCACTTTGCTGAACTATCCCCATATCCCTTGATTCCCTTAATATCCAAAAATCTATCAATCTCTGTCTTGAATATACTCAACGACTGAGCCTCCACAGCCCTCTGGGGTAGATAATTCCATAGATTCACCACCCTCTGAGTGAAGAAATTTCTCCTCATCTCAGTCGTAAATGGCCGACCCCTTATTCTGAGTCTGTGACCCCTGGTTCTAGACTCCTCACCCAGGGGAAACACCTTCCCTGCATCTATCCTGTCAAGCCCTGTAAGAATTTTGAATGTTTCAATGAGATCACCTCTCATTCTTCTAAACCTTCGTTGCAATCCCTGCATGCTATGTGAACGGTAGCATAGTGGTAATGTCACTGGTCTAGTAATCCAGAAAACCTGGACTAATGATCCAGAGACTGTGAGTTCAGATCCCACCACGGCAACTGGGGAATTTAAATTCAGTTAATTAAATAAATCTGGAATAAAAAGCTAGTAACAATAATGGTAACCATGAAACTATCGGAATGTCATAAAAACCCATTTGGTTCACTAATGTCCTTCAGGGAAGGAAATCTGCCGTCCTTACCCGGTCTGGCCTATATGTGACTCAGACCCACAGCAATGTGGTTGACTCTTAACTACCCTCTGAAATCGCCTAGAAAGCCACTCAGTTATAACTAACCGCAATGAAACACAATAATAAAAATGAAAACGGATGGACCACCTGACATCGACCTCAGCACCAGTTACGGACACGGCAACGGCACACCCAGCCCAGTCGACCCTGCAGAGTCCTCTGTACCAACATCTGGGGACTTGAGCCAAAATTGGTAAAGCTGCCCCACAGACTAGTCAAGCAACAGCCTGACATAGTCATACTCACAGAATCATACCTTTCAGCCAATGTCCCAAACTCCTCCATCACCATCCCTGGGTATGTCCTGTCCCACCGGCAGGACAAACCCACCAGGGGTATACAGTGGGGAAGGAGTGGCCCTGGGAGTCCTCAACATTGACTCTGGACTCCATGAAATCACCTGGCTTCAGGCCAGGAATCCTCCTGCTGATTCCCACTGACTGCCCTCAGTACTGCTCCATGTTCAACACCATTTGGAAGAAGCACTGAGAGCAACAAGGGCACAGAATGTACTGAGGGAGTGCTGCACTGTCGGAGGGGCAGTACTGAGGGAGTGCTGCACTGTCGGAGGGGCAGTACTGAGGGAGCGCTGCACTGTTGGAGGGGCAGTACTGAGGGAGTGCTGCACTGTTGGAGGGGCTGTACTGAGGGAGTGCTGCACTGTCGGAGGGACAGTACTGAGGGAGCGCTGCACTGTCGGAGGGACAGTACTGAGGGAGCGCCACACTGTCGGAGGGGCGGTACTGAGGGAGCGCTGCACTGTTGGAGAGGCAGTACTGAGAGAGCGCTGCACTGTGGGAGGGGCTGAACTGTGGGAGTGCTGCACTGTGGGAGGGGCAGTACTGAGGAAGCGCTGCACTGTCGGAGGGACAGTACTGAGGGGGTGCTGCACTGTTGGAGAGGCAGTACTGAGAGAGCGCTGCACTGTGGGAGGGGCTGCACTGTGGGAGTGCTGCACTGTGGGAGGGGCAGTACTGAGGAAGCGCTGCACTGTCGGAGGGACAGTACTGAGGGGGTGCTGCACTGTCGGAGGGGCGGTACTGAGGGGGTGCTGCACTGTCGGAGGGGCGGTACTGAGGGAGCGCCACACTGTCGGAGGGGCGGTACTGAGGGAGCGCTGCACTGTTGGAGGGGCAGTACTGAGAGAGCGCTGCACTGTGGGAGGGGCTGCACTGTGGGAGGGGCAGTACTGAGGAAGCGCTGCACTGTCGGAGGGACAGTACTGATGGGGTGCTGCACTGTCGGAGGGGCGGTACTGAGGAAGCCCTGCACTGTCGGAGGGGCAGTACTGAGGGAGCGCTGCACTGTCGGAGGTCCTGTTGCGCAGATGAGACGTTAAACTGAGGCTCCGTCTGCCCTATCAGGTGGACATAAAAGATCCCATGACACTATTTCGAAGAAGAGCAGGGGAGTTATCCCCGGTGTCCTGGCCAATATTTAAACCTCAGTCAACATCACTAAAGAGCAGATTATTTGGTCATTGCTGTTTGTGGGATCTTGCTGTGCGCAAATTGGCTGCCGCGTTTCCTACATTTCAAAAAGTGCTTCATTGGCTGTAAAGCGCTTTGGGACGTCCTGAGGTGGTGAAAGGCGCTGGAGAAATGTAAATTCATTGTTTCTTGCACTGGGACTATTTTGAGTTGCAGCAATTAAAAAGCACAAAAATGAAATTACAAACTGATCTGAAGGAAAAGTATTGTCTCCCATTTAAACCCGGTCTGTCCAATCCCCCGTGATCTTGGGCAGGAGGCAGCAGTAAGTTCAGTGCTGTGCCCTCACCTCAGCCGGTGGGATTAATGCTGAATTCTTTATGACAAGGTCCCAAGAAGACCGACATATTCCGTGGTCTGAGCTCCCCCCCGGTGTTCTGATGCCAATCTGGAGTTTGGCAACTCAAACCTTTTAACATTTCATTTATTAAACCTGCTCCCAGTTCATTACAGCACAGAAACAGGCCCTTCGGTGTTTATGCCCCACACCAGCCTCCTCCCACCCCTCTTCATAATCTCACCCTATCAGCACATCCTTCTATTCCTTGCTCCCTCATGTGATTATCTAGCTTCCCCGAAAATGCATCTTTGCTATTTGCCTGAACTCCTTGTAAAGGGAATTGGGTAAATCCTTGAAGGGGAAACATTTGCAGGGCGATGGGGAAAAGGTAGGGGAGCGTGGGACTGGCTGGAGAACTCTTTCCAAGAGCCGGCACAGGCACAATGGGCCGAACGGTCTCGTTCTGTGCTGAAAGATTCTATGGTTTGTCTGGTGGAATGGCTGAAATTCTGATGTAGATTTAACACAGCGGGAAGTGTGATGTCAATGGACTGAAAACCCAAGTCAGGTGCAGCATTTGGAACTGTTACACGGGCACACTCCACCCGCTCAGTGAGGGACACACAGTCCGGACATTCAACTCTGGAAACAGACTCAAGTCAGTGGAACACGAGTCACTCTCTCACTGCTGTCCTTGTATGTGTTTCTGTTATCACTCAGGAAGTGTCGGAGAACCTCAAACTCAGAAACCTTTGATCTGCCAAACCACCATCTTTCGGGTTGAGCTAGGTGTCAACCTTCAGATACTGGCTCCGTAGAGCTGGTGATAGACTGTCTCTGCAGAATGCACAAATACAGCATAGAAACATAGAAGATAGGAGCAGGAGTAGGCTATTCGGCCCCTCGAGCCTGCTCCGCCATTCAATGCGATCATGGCTGACCATCCAAACTCAGTACCCTGTCCCTGCTTTCTCCCCATATCCCTTGATCCTTTAGCCTTAAGAAATATATCCAACTCCTTCTTGAATATATTTAATGAGTTGGCCTCAACTGCCTTCTGTGGTAGAGAATTCCACAGGTTCACCACTCTCTGGGTGAAGAAATTCCTCCTCATTTCTGTCCTAAATGGCTTACCCCTTATCCTTAGACTGTGACCCCTGGTTCTGGACTCCCCGACCATCGGGAACATCCTTCCTGCATCTAGTCTGTCCAGTCCTTTCAGAATTTTATAAGTTTCAATGAGATCCCCTCTCATTCTTCTAAACTCCAGTGAGTATAAGCCCAATCGACCCAATCTCTCCTCATACTTCATTCCTGCCATCCCAGGTATCAGCCTGGTGAATCTTTGCTGAACTCCTTCCATGGCAAGAACCTCCTTCCTCAGATAAGGTGACCAAAACTGCACACAATACTCAAGATGTGTTCTCACCAAGGCCCTGTACAACTGCAGCAAGACATCCTTGTTCCTGTACTCAAACCATCTCACTACGAAGGCCAACATACCATTTGCCTTCTTAACCGCCTGCTGCACCTGCATGCTTACCTTCAGCGACTGGTGCACAAGGACAACCAGGTCTCGTTGCACTTCCCCTTCTCCCAATCTATTGCCATTCAGATAATAATCTGCCTTCCTGTTTTTGACACCAAAGTGGATAACCTCGCATTTATCCACGTTAAATTGCATCTGCCATGCTTCAGCCCAATCACCCAACCTGTCCAAATCATCCTGGAGTTTCTCGGCATCCTTTTCACGGCACACACTCCCACCCAGCTTTGTGTCATCTGCTTTTTAATTTATTTCCTAGCTCCCTATATTCTGCTTGCAGGACCTCATCCCTCTTTCTAACTGTGTCGTTGGTACCGATATGGACCATGATCTCTGGCTGTTCACCCTCCCCCTTCAGAATGTCCTGCAGCCGCTCAGTGGCATCCTTGACCCTAGCACCAGGGAGGCAACATACCATCCTGGAGTCACGTCTGCGGCTACAGAAACGTCTATCTGTTTCCCTTACAATAGAATCCCCTATCACTATTGCTCTCCCACTCTTTTTCCTCCCCTCCTGTGCAGCTGAGCCACTCGTAGTGCCACGGACTTGGCTCTTGGTGCATTCCCCTGAGAAACCATCTCCCCCAGCAGTATCCAAAACGGAAAATCTGTTGGAGAGGGAGATGGACTCAGGGGACTCCTGCACTACCTTACTAGTTCTTTTGCTCTGTCTGGCGGTCACCCATTCCCTGTCTGCCTGTGCACTCTTTAGCTGCGGTGTGAACACCTCGTTAAACGTGCTATTCACTAAGATTTCAGCCTTGTGGATGCTCCACAGTGACTCCTAGCCGCAGCTCCATCTCCGAAACACGGATTTCAAGTAGCTGCAGCTGGAGACACTTCCTCCACACGTGTTCGCCCTGGACACCAAAAGTGTCCCTGACTTCCAACATAGCACAGGAGGAGCACGCCATGGTACCGAGCTGCCCTGCCATGTCCTACCCTTAATTTACTCCCTTTACTTCTTTTAAATTATAGAATATTAAATACACTAGGGACCTTACTTCACTTTAAACACTACTTACTCTAAACTAGAGACCTTACTTTTACTTTAACAGCTGGACTGTAGAAATACTCACCAGGTCCTACTTACCAATCAGCTCCTTCCCTTGTGCCGATGTCACTTTTAATCTCTGACATCACTTTCGAATGTTGCCTGTTGAGGTCCGCTCTCGCTGCTGCTCCCAATAGCTCGGTCTGGGCCTCGAGCCTCGGGCTTTATTTCCTCGCTCCTCCTTCGCCTGTTCCCTCACAGGTCAGATAATCTGTTTTAATGACATTGGTTGAGGGATAAGTATTAGCCAGGATACCTGGAAGAACTCCCCTGCTATTCTTCAAATAATGCCATGGGATCTTTTACATCCACCTGAGAGGGCAGACGGGGCCTCTGTTTTACATCTCTTATGAAATATGGCACCTCCGACAGTGCAGCACTCAACCAGTACTGCATGGAAATGCCAGCCTATATTAAGTCTCTGGAATGCGATTTGAACCTATGCCATTCTGGCTCAGAGGTGAGAGTGCTACCCACTGAGCCAGACTGACACACAATCTCACTCCGCCTACAACAGTCACTGCACTCCAAAAAATACCAGTAATACATTGCCCGCAGCGCTGTAAGATGATGTGATATGATAAGGTGCTCCATTAATGGAAGTGTTCGGAGTTTACACCAGTGGACCGCCCCGTAGCATTACTCCCAGTGAATTGGAGGGAACTATTAGGATTACACAGGATATACGGCACAGAAACAGGCCATTCGGCCCAACCAGTCTATGCCGGCATTTATGCTCCACTCGAGCCTCCTCCTGTCTTTTCTCATCTAACACTGTCAGCATAACCCTCTATATTCCCTTCTCCCTCATACGCTTATCTAGCTTCCCCTTAAATGCATCTATACTATTCGCTTCAAACACTCCCTGTGGTAGCGAGTTCCACATTCTCACCACTCTCTGGGTAAAGAAGTTTCTTCTGAATTCCCTATTTGATTTCTTGGTGACAATCTTATATGGATGGCCTCTAGTTATGCTCTTCCCCACAAGTGGAAACATTCTCTCTGTATCCACTCTATCAAAACCTTTCATAATTTTAAAGACCTCTATTAGGTCACCCCTCAGCCTTCTTCTTTCAAGCGAAAAGAGACCCAGCCTGTTCATTCTTTCCTGATATGTATACCCTCGCATTTCTGGTATTGTCCTTGTAAATCTTCTCTGCACCCTCTCCAGTGCCTCTATATCCTTTTTATAATATGGAGACCAGAACTGTACGCAGTACTCTAAGTGTGGTCTAACCAAGGTTCGGTAGAAGTTTAGCATAACTTCACTACTTTTCAATTCTATCCCTCTAGAAATAAACCCTAGTGCTTGGTTTGCTTTTTTGATGGCCTTGTTAACCTGTGTCGCTACTTTTATTGATTTGTGCATTTGTACTCCGAGATCCCTTTGCTCTTCTACTCCACCCAGACTCGCACCTTCCAAGTAATAAGTGACCTCCCTATTCTTCCTACCAAAATTTGCCAATATTATGCCCATTCTGCAAGTTTATTAATGTCCTCCTGTAATTTGTTGCAGTCCTCCTCAGTATTAACTATCCCCCCCGATTTGGTGTCGTCCACAAACTTAGAAATTGTGTTTTTGATTCCAAAGTCTAAATCGTTAATGTAAATTGTGAACAGCAGTGGTCCCAGCACTGATCCTTGTGGAACACCACTACCCACCTTCTGCCACTCTGAATAGCTGCCCTTTACTCCCACTCTCTGCTTTCTGTCTTGAACCAGCTAACTATCCATTCTGCTACTTGTCCCCTGACTCCACATTCTCTGACCTTATTCATTAGCCTATTATGTGGTACCGTATCGAAGGACTTTTGAAAATCTAGATAAATTACATCTACTGCATCACCCTTGTCTATTCTCTCTGTTACCTCTTCAAAAAATTCAAAGAGGTTGGTCAAGTAAGACTTTCCCTTTTGAAATCCATGCTGACTATTCATTACCATATTTTTGACTTCTAGATGTTCTTCTATTTTCTCCTTTAGTAGGGATTCCATTATTTTTCCTACCACCGATGTTAAGCTGACAGGTCTATAATTCCCTGGACATGTTCTATCCCCCTGCTTACATATAGGTATTAGGTTAGCGAAGCACCAGTCATCTGGCACTATACCTTTTTCTAATGAATTATTAAATATGTGTACTAATGTCTCTGCTATCACTTCCCTAGATTCTTTTAAAATGCACAGATTTAATCCATCTGGACCAGGGTTCTTTCCTCTTTGAATTTGATTAGTTTATTTAATATATCTCCTCTTTTTATTTTAAATGCAGTTATTTTATTACTAATCACATGATCCAATGTCATGTCCACCTGTTCTATCTTCCTGGTAAATACTGAGGCAAAGTAATTATTTAATATTTCTGCCGTCTCTCTATCACTGTCTGTGGTATTATCCTGTCTATCCCTTAGTGGCCCTATTCCCATCCCGACCTTCCTTTTTTTATTGATGTGCCTGTAAAATATTTTACTATTATGTTTTATGTTCCTTGATAATTTAATTTCATAGTTCCTCTTTGCCTTCCTAATTGATTTTTTGACTTCTCTCCTAATCCCTTCATATTCTCCCTTATCATGCTCTCCCCTGCTGTCCATGTACTCAATGTATGCCTCTTTCCTTACCCTCAATTTTTCCCTTATGGCTTTATTCATCCACGGTGTCTCATTAGCGTTTAGCTTGCTCTTGTTTTTTAGCGGAATATATTTTTCCTGAACTCTGTTGAATACCGTTTTAAATTATTCCCATTGCTGTTCTACGTCATTGTTTGCCAATATTGTTGTCCATTTTATTTTCCCAAGTTCTATTCTCAGCCTCTCAAAATCAGCTTTTATCCATTCTATTACTCCGGTCTTTGTCATACCTATGTCCTTCTCGATTATTATTTTGAAGCGTATTATATTATGGTCACTATTGCCTAGATTTTCCCATATTTTTACTTCTCTTATCTGCTCTGGTTCATTCCCCATTACTAGATCATTACTACTTTTATAATGACGGAAGAATCATCAGGTCACAAACATTACTTTCAGCGCTAAGTTTCTCAGCCAGCACGAGGTCCAGATGGCCGACAGGAAGATTGCCAAAAGGAATTTGAAGTGATTTGATTGGCTGCACTTCTCCTCCCTGCTGCTGGTAAGTGAAGCTGCTGATTTCCGATTGGAAGTTCTATCAGAATGATCATTCTCATTCCTTGTTGCTCTCTCTTCTGTCGGACACATTCCGTTCCTGTTCAGTTGTGATTTCTTGCTCTTTCATCAGTGTGAAGTCTGAGCCAATCAGGTGTAAGTGAGTAAAGTGCCCTTTATTAAACTGACCTCCTGTTATAATTCCCTGTTTACGAAGCCCCTGAAACTGGCCTTGTGAAATGCCCGAGCTTACAAAAAGAGCTACAGTCACTCTTCAGCCACTAGATGGTGGTGTGGCATTACCTATTATCCGACATCGATCCATCTATGAATCTATTTAATTCTCTACCTATGTAGAGTTTCCATTCCCGCCCAATCGCTGTAAGGTCAAACACAGGCCGCCACCAGCAGAGAGCAGAGGGAAGTCTTCCTGCGGCAAACTCCAACCATTCGTGCACCAACTTCATTTTTCTGACCTCGTTTCCGTTGGTTGCAGGAAGTGTTCACACATCTTTTGGTCATCTCTTGACGTCCACGTCTGGCCAGTGTATTAAGCGCTCCGTCCATTCCTTCACCCTGTGCTCCACGAGGATGCCATCATGCCATGACCCCGCTTAATCCAGCAAGGTCAGCAGGCCAATGCATCAGTGTGGGAGGCCCAGTCAGTGCCTCGATCATCAGACAAAGAGTCATCGAAAAGGCTAATGGAATGTTGGCCTTTATCTCAAGGGGGCTGGATTACAAAGGGGAGGAAAGCTGCTTCAGGTGAACAGAGCCTTGGTCAGTCTCTATCTGCAGTACTGAGTTCAGTTCTGGGCACCGCACCTCAGGAAGGATATATTGGCCTTGAGGGGCTGCAGCGCAGATTCACCAGAATGATACTGGGGCTAAAAGGGTTAAATTACGAGAATAGGTTGCATAGACTAGGCTTGTACTCCATTGAGTGTGGAAGGTTGTGGGGCGTCTAACTGAGGTGTTTCAAATGTTAGAGATAGCGAGAGGTTAGAGAAGTATTTCCCCTGGTGGAGGAATCCAGATTAACGGGAAATTGTATTAAAATTAGGCCAATCAGGAGTGAAATCAGGAAGCACCCTTTCACACAAAGGGTTGTGGAAATCTGGAACTCTCTCTGACAAAAGGCTGTGGATTAATTGCAATTTTCAAGACTGTGATAGATTTTTGTTATGTAAGGGTATCAAGGGATATGGAGCAAGGGCGGGTAAATGGAGTTAAGATGCAGATCAGCCATGATATCATTGAATGGTGGAACAGGCTCGAGGAGCTGAATGGACTTCTCCTGTTCCTCTGTAAGGTCATCAAAACACTCCATCAGTGTGGGAACGTGTGAAAGTGACTCAATTGTGAACTGATTTTCCTTTAATGACTGGAAAATCATTCTTCGCACATGAGGTCCTGTAACAAATTGAGCTTTCTAGTGATCAAAGATGGAATTGCTTTTAAATACTGCATGATAACATAACAAATAGGAGCAGGAGTGGGCCATACGGCCCCTCAAGCCTGCTCCACCATTCATAAGAACATAAGAACATAAGAAATAGGAGCAGGAGTAGGCCAATTGGCCCCTCGAGCCTGCTCCACCATTCAATAAGATCATGGCTGATCTTCTACCTCAACTCCACTTTCCCGCCCGATCCCCATATCCCTTGATTCCCTTAATATCCAAAAATCTATCGATCTCTGTCTTGAATATACTCAACGACTGAGCATCCACAGCCCTCTGGGGCAGAGAATTCCAAAGATTCACCACCCTCTGAGTGAAGAAATTTCTCATCATCTCAGTCCTAAATGGCCGACCCCTTATTCTGAGACTGTGACCCCTGGTTCTAGACTCCCCAGCCAGGGGAAACATCCTCCCTGCATCTACCCTGTCAAGCCCTGTAAGAATTTTGTATGTTTCAATGAGATCACCTCTCATACTTCAAAACTCTAGAGAATATAGGCCTAGTCTACTCAATCTCTCCTCATAGGACAATCCCTCATCCCAGGAACCAGTCTGGTGAACCTTCGTTGCACTCCCTCTATGGCAAGTATATCCTTCCTTAGTTAAAGAGACCAAAACTGTACACAATACTCCAGGTGTGGTCTCACCAGGGCCCTATATAATTGCAGCAAGACGTCTTTACTTTTATACTCAAATCCTCTTGTAATAAAGGCCAACACACCATTTGCTTTCCTAATTGCTTGCTGTACCTGCATGTTAACTTTCAGTGATTTGTGTACAAGGACACCCAGGTCCCTCTGAACACCAACATTTTCCAATCTTTCACCATTTAAAAAATACACTGCTTTTCTATTTTTCCTACCAAAATGGATAACATCACAAAAGCAAAATACTGCGGATGCTGGAAATCTGAAATAAAAACAGAAAATGCTGGAAACACTCAGCAGGTCAGGCAGCATCTGTGGAGAGAGAAACAGAGTTAACGTTTCAGGTCGATGACCCTTCGTCAGAACTGGAAATAGTTGGAGATGTAAGAGGTTTTTAAGCAAGTGTCAGGTCAGGGAGAGGGGGGAGGAGAGGAAAGAACAAAAGGGAAGGTCTGTGATAGGATGGAAGGCAGGAGAGATTATGGCCGTAATTTTATCGGCACTGAGAGGGCGGGTTTGGAGGCGGGTCAAAAGTTAAAATCGTTTTGATTGATGGTGGGTTCCGATCCCACCGTCAACCCGCCTCCAAACAATTTTCCCAAGTGTCTGGTCCCCGATTTGCGCATGGACCCGACACCTCGCGGCGGGAGGAGGATTAAAGCCACTTACCTGCCTGTTAACAGGTAGTTGAGAGTAGTTGACAGGCTATTTTTTAATTTTGCCGCTTCTGCCTCGGGCTTTCCGACGTCCGGACACCACGCCAGGTAAGTGTGGCGTGTTGTGAGTCTGCTGTAATGTTTCTGGCTTGATGACAGCTGCAGAAGTGGTGTGAAGGATCCAATGGTGCACTGGTGAGTCTCAGAGGTAAGAACATGTTGGGAAATGCATTTTTAATGCATTTGCACATTTATTAAGGTAACAAGTTTTGAAAACAATGTCCAGTGCCACCTCATTGGGAGAACCTCTCTCACCAGTGACAGAGCGCTTCTGTCATCTCACCTGCAGCTGCCATCTGTTCCAGCCTATGGAAGGAGTCACTGGAGAGCCTTGGTGCAGGAGCTCACCTTTGTACAGTGATTGTCAGTGTTTGCAGCACCTCAATGCTGTCAAACACTGAGAAATAAGCTATCAAAGAAAAATTGTGCGTGGTCCCTTTAAGAAAACCGGCAGATGACACATCATCAAATGACATCATCTGACTGGCTTTTTCTTAATTGGCTGGCAAGCCCGCAAGGCGGGCTTAACAAGGTCAATCAAGGCAAAATTACGTCCGTGGGCCGGATATAGTTGGGGGCAGGACTGGAAGCTGGAAACCACCTGACCCGCTCCCAACCCGCATACAATGACAAAATCGCGGCCTAAGAGACAAAAGGGATGATGGTGCGAGGCAAAAGGAGATGGTAATGGGACAAGTTAAGAAACAAAAGATGGCTCTCGATGAAGTGTAAATGGTAATGGCAGAATGATCGACAGCTGCCATGTGAGAGAGAGAAAAAAAATGATAGGGGCAGAGGTTATGGTTTGAAATCGTTGAACTCGATGTTGAGTCCAGAAGGCTGTAAAGTGCCTATTCGAAAGATGAGGTGCTGTTCCTCGAGCTTACATTGAGCTTCATTGGAACAGTGTAAGCGGCCGAGGACAGAGAGATCAGAGTGAGAGTGGGAGAATTAAAGTGACAGGCGACCGGAAGCTCAGGGTCACCCTTACTGACTGAATGGAGGTGTTCCGCAAAGCGATCACCCAATCTGCGTTTGGTCTCCCCAATGTAGAGGAGACTGCATCGTGAGCAGCGAATACAGTATACTAAATTGCAAGCAGTACAAGTAAATCGCTGTTTCACCTGGAAGGGGTGTTTGGGGCCCTGGACAGTGGGAAGGGAGGAGGTAAAAGGGCAGGTGTTGCATCTCCTGCGCTTGCACGGGAAGGTGCCAGGCGAAGGGGAAGAGGTATTGGGGGTGATTGAGGAGTGGACCAGGGTGTCGCGGAGGGAGTGGTCCCTTCGGAATGCTGAAAGGGGAGGGGAAGGGAAGATATGTTTGGTGGTGGGGGTCACGCTGGAGGTGGCGGAAATGGCGGCGGGTGATCCGCTAAATGTGGAGGCTGGTGGGGTGAAAGGTGAGGAGAAGGGGAACCCTATCGTGGTTCTGGGAGGGAGGGAAGGGGTGAGAGCAGAAGTACGGGAAATGGAACGGACATGGTCAAGGGCCGTGTCAACCACAGTAGAGGGGAATCCTCGGTTGAGGAAAAAGGAAGACATGTTGGAAGCACGAGTATGGAAGGTGGCATCATCAGAGCAGATGCGGCAGAGACGGAGAAACTGGGAGAATGGAATAGAGTCCTTACAGGAAGCGGGGTGGGAAGAAGTGACGTACAGGTAGCTGTGGGAGTCAGTGGGCTTGTAGTGGATGTTTGTCAATAACCTATCCCCAGAAATGGAGACAGAGAAGTCGAGGAAGGGAAGGGAAGAGTCAGAGATGGACCATGTGAAGGTGAGGGAAGGGTAGAAATTGGAAGCAAAGTGAATGAAATTTTCTAGTTCAGGGCGAGAGCAGGAAACAGCACCGATACAGTCATCAATGTACCGGAAAAAGAGGTGAGGGAGGGGACCTGAGTAGGACTGGAACAAAGAATGTTCCACATATCCCATGAAAAGGCAGGCACAGCTAGGACCCATGCAGGTTCCCATAGCAACACCTTTGATTTGGAGGAAGTGAGTCGAGTCAAAGGAGAAGTTGTTCAATGTGAGAACAAGTTCAGCCAGGCGGAGGAGGGTGGTGGTGGGTGGGGACTGGTTGGGCCTCTGTTCAAGGAAGAAGCGGAGCCCCCTCAGGCCATCCTGGTGGGGGATGGAGGTGTAGAGGGATTGGACGTCCATAGTGAAAAGGAGGCGGTTGGGGCCGGGAAACTGGAAACTGTTAAAGTGGCGGAGGGCGTCGGAAGAGTCGCGGATGTAGGAAGGTGGGAAGAGACTGTACAAGGGGAGAAAAAATAGAGTCGAGATAGGAAGAGATAAGTTCCGTGGGGCAAGAACAGGCTGAAATGATAGGTCTACCAGGGCAGTCCTGTTTGTGGATCTTGGGAAGGAGGTAGAAGTGGGCTGTGCCGGGTTGGGGAACTATGAGGTTGGCGGTCATGGAGGGAAGATCTCCAGAGGAGATGAGGTCAGTGACAATCTTGAAAACAGTGGCTTGATGTTCGATAGTGGGGTCATGGTCCAGAGCGAGGTGGGAGGAGGTGTCGGAGAGTTTAGAAAATGCTGGAAATACTCAGCAGGTCAGGCAGCATCTGTGGAGAGAGAAAGAGAGTTAACGTTTCAGTTCGATGGCCCTTCATCAGAACTGGAAAAAGTTGGAGATGTAACAGATTTTTAAGCATGTGTAGCAGCTATCAATCATTCTACCATTGCCATTTACACTTCATCTAGAGCCATTTTTTGTTTCTTAACTTGTCCCATTACCATCTCCTTTTGCCTTGCACCATCATCCCTTTTGTCTCTTAATCTCGCCCACCTTCCATCCTATCACAGACCTTCCCTTTTGTTCTTTCCTCCCCTCCCCCCTCTCCCTGCCTCTACACTTGCTTAAAAACCTGTTACATCTCCAACTTTTTCCAGTTCTGACGAATGGTCATCAACCTGAAACGTTAACTCTGTTTCTCTCTCCACAGATGCTGCCTGACCTGCTGAGTACTTCCAGCATTTTCTGTTTTTATTTTGGATAACTTCACATTTCTCCACATTATATTCCATTTGCCATGTTTTTGCCCACTCACTTAGCCTGTCTATATCCCCTTGCATCCTCCTCACAACTTACATTCCCACCCAGCTTTGTATCATCAGCAAACTTGGATATATTACCTTTGGTCCCCTCATCCAAATCATTGATGTAGATTGTGAATAGCTGAGGCCCAAGCACTGATCCTTGCGGTACCCTACTAGTTACAGCCTGCCAACCCGAATATGACCCATTTATTCCTACTCTCTGTTTTCTGTCCATTAACCAATCCTCAATCCATGCTAGTATATTACCCCCAATCCCATGAGCCTTAATTTTGTTTAATAACTTGTGTGGCACCTTATTGAATGCCTTCTGAAAATTCAAATACACCGCATCTGCTAGTTACAACCTCAAAAAACTCTAATAGATTTGTCAAACATGATTTCCCTTTCATAAATCCATGTTGACTCTGCCCAATCCTATTATTATTTTCTAAGTGCCCTGTTACCACATCCTTAATAATAGGTTCTCGCATTTTCCCTACTGCTGATGTCAGGCTAACTGGTCTGTAGTTCCCTGTTTTCTCTCTCCCTCCTTTCTTAAATAGTGGGGTTACATTTGCTACCTTCCAATCCGCGGGACCTGTTCCAGAATCTATGGAATTTTGGAAAATGACATCCAATGCATCCACTATCTCTATAGCCACCTCTTTCAAAACCCTAGGATGTAGGCCATCGGGTCATCAGGATTTATCAGCTTTCAGTCCCATTAATTTCTCCAGTACTATTTTTTTACTAATACTAATTTCTTTCAGTTCCTCATTCTCGCTGGACTTTGGTTCTCCACTATTTCCGGGAAGTTTTTTGCATCTTCTTCCATGAAGACAGACACAAAGTATTTGTTTAATTTCTCTGCCATTTCCTTATTGGCCATTATAATTTCTTCTGTCTCAGCCTGTAAGGGACCCACATTTACTTTTGCTAAACTTTTCCTTTTTACATAACTATAGAAGCTTTTACAGTCTGCTTTTATGTCTCTCGCTAGTTTACTCTCATATTCTATTTTCCCTTTCTTTATCAATTTCTTGGTTCTCCTTTGCTGAATTCTAAAATCCTCAGGCTTACTACTCTTTTTGGCAGCATCATAAGCCTCTTCCTTTAATCTAATACTATTATTTAACTTCTCTTGTTAGCCACGGTTAGACCACTTATCCTGTAGGGTTTTTGTGCCTTAAAGGAATGTATATTTGTTGTAAATTATGTATTAATTCTTTAAATGCTAGCCATTGCTCGTCCACTGTCATACCTTTTAATGTAGTTTCCCAATCTACCTTCGCCAACTCACCCCTCATACCTACGTAGTTTGCTTTGTTGAAATAAGATATAAATCTTTACATGATGTCGGAAATGAGATACATAGAAACATAGAATCTAGAAGCAGGAGTAGGCCATTCGGCCCGTCGAGCCTGCTCCGCCATTCAATACGATCATGGCTGATCATCCAAATCCAGTACCCTGTCCCTGCTTTAATCCCCACAGTACACATATCCCACCCTACCCCCGTAACCCCACGTATTTAATTCCCCCTAACATATCCCATCCCCATAACCCCACATATTTAATACCCCCCTAACACTAAGGGTCAATTTATCACAGCCAAATCAACCTAACCCACACATTTTTGGACTGTGGGAGGAAACCGGAGCACCCGGAGGAAACACACGCAGACACGGGGAGAATGTGCAAACTCCACACAGACAGTCACCCGAGGTCAGATTTGAACCCGGGTCTCTGGCGCTGTGAGGCACCAGTGCTAACCACTATGCCACCGTGTTACATATCCACTAAATCTGAGATCAGTAAGAGCAAACCTGAGCAACAAACTAAAGCTGAGATTAGGCAGACTGAACTGGAACAGAGACACCTAGCCAGAATCAAATCAGGAGTGTGTTGGTAATAGTCACCACTTGCCTGGGCAGGTGCCGCCGCAACAACACTCAAGAACCTCGGTATCATCCAGGACAGAGAAGTCCACTTGATTGCAGCCTCTGTCACGAGACTCAATATCCATCGTCTCCACCACCAGCTCACAGTGACAGATACCGTCGATAGGATGCACTGACACAACTCACTAAGGTTATTCTGATTTCACCTCCTCGGCCCGCGTGACCTCAACGACCGAGAAGGACAGAGCAGGAGTGTCATGGGAAACTCCTCACCTCCAAGTTTAATTTCAAGTCACGCACCATCTTGACTTGGACATATGTCATTGTTTCTTCACTGAGGCTGGGTCAAAACCCTGAAATTCCCGACCTAACACCATCTCAGGGACTGCATTTTTTTTTAGGGGATGTGGGTTTTGTTGTCGTTGGCAAGGCCAGCATTTATTGCCCATCCCTAATTGCCCTTGAGAGGGTGGTGGTGAGCAGCCGCCGTGAACCACTGCAGTGATACTTCTTTGTAGTGGTTTGGTACAACTCAGAGGGCAGTTAAGAGTTAACCACATTGCTGTGGGTCTGGAGTCACATATCGGCCAGACCGGGTAAGGACAGCAGATTTCCTTCCCTAAAAGACATTAGTGAGCCAAATGGGTTATTATGACAATGATGCGGAGATGCCGGTGTTGGACTGGGGTGGACAAAATTGAGAGGTCGCACAACACCAGGTTATAGTCCAACAGTTTTATTTGAAATCACTTTGGTGATTTCAAATAAATCTGTTGGACTATAACCTGGTGTTGTGCGACGTCTCAATTTTATTATGACAATCCAGTAGTCACCATTACTGATACTAGCTTTTTATTCCAAATTTATTTAATTGACTGAATTCAAATTCCACAGTTGCCATGACTGGGACTTGAACTTGGGTCTACACAGACCTCAAGAACTACTAATACGATAGCAAAATACTGCGGATGCTGGAAATCTGAAATAACAACAGAAAACGCTGGAAAAACTCAGCAGGCCAGGCAGCATCCGTGGAGAGAGAAAGAGAGTTAACGTTTCAGGTCGATGACCTTTCGTCAGAACTGTGAAGAGCCGGAAATCAAATAGATTTAAGGCCAGAGTAAAGCTGGGAAAAGGGGGAGGGGATAAAAGAACAAAGGGGGAGATGAAGAGACATTAAGAGACATTAAGAGATATGCAAGGCTAGAGGTGGTGTTAATGTGACAGATTAAGGCTGAAAGAAGTGTGAAATCCACTGGCAGAATGAAGGACAGCTGCCAGCTTCTAGGAGGAAAAAAAAGGTGGGGGGGGCAAATAAAAGGGTGGAAAAAATAAAATATAAATGTGATTGGAGCTGAGGTTATGATCTAAAATTGTTGAACTCGATATTGAGTCCAGAGGGCTGTAGCGTGCCTAAACGAAAGATGAGGTGCTGTTCCTCGAGCTTACGCTGCGCTTCCGTGGAACAGTGTAATAGGCCGAGGACGGTGAGGTCAGAGTGGGAGTGAAGCGGTGAATTAAAGTGACAGGCCACCGGGAGCTCGGAGTCCCCCTTACGGACTGAACGGAGGTGTTCCGCAAAGCGGTCACCCAATCTGCGTTTGGTCTCCCCAATGTAGAGGAGACCACATCGTGAGCAGCGAATACAGTATACTAAATTGCAGGAAGTACAAGTAAATCGCTGTTTCACCTGGAAGGGGTGTTTGGGGCCCTGGACAGTGGGAAGAGGGGAGGTGTAAGGGCATGTGTTGCATCTCCTGCGCGTGCACGGGAAGGTGCCGGGCGAAGGGGAAGGGGTGCTGGGGGTGGTAGAGGAGTGGACTAGGGTGTCGCGGAGGGAGCGGTCCCTGCGGAATGCTGAAAGGGGAGGTGAGGGGAAGATGTGTTTGGTGGTGGGATCACGCTGGAGGTGGCGGAAATGGCGGAGGATGATCCGTTGAATGTGGAGGCTGGTGGGGTGAAAGGCGAGGACAAGTGGAACCCTATCGTGGTTCCGGGAGGGAGGGGCAGGGGTGAGGGCAGAAGTGCGGGAGATAGAACGGACACGGGCGAGGGCCGTGTCGACCACGGTAGAGGGGAATCCTCGGTTGAGGAAAAAGGAAGACATGTCGGAAGCACTGGTATGGAAGGTGGCATCATCAGAGCAGATGCGGCGGAGACGGAGAAACTGGGAGAATGGAATAGAGTCCTTACAGGAGGCGGGGTGGGAGGAAGTGTAGTCCAGGTAGCTGTGGGAGTCAGTGGGCTTGTAGTGAATGTTAGTCAATAACCTATCCCCAGAGATGGAGATGGAGAAGTCGAGGAAGGGAAGGGAAGAGTCGGAGATGGACCATGTGAAGGTGAGGGAAGGGTGGAAATTGGAAGCATAGTGAATGAAATGTTCTAGTTCAGGGCGAGAGCAGGAGACGGCACGATACAGTCATCAATGTACCGGAAAAAGAGGTGAGGGAGGGGTCCCGAGTAGGACTGGAACAAAGAGTGTTCCACATATCCCACGAAAAGGCAGGCATAGCTAGGACCCATGCGGGTACCCATAGCAACACCTTTAATTTGGAGGAAATGGGTAGAGTCAAAGGAGAAGTTGTTCAATGTGAGAACAAGTTCAGCCAGGCGGAGGAGGGTGGTGGTGGATGGGGACTGGTTGGGCCTCTGTTCAAGGAAGAAGCGGAGCGCCCTCAGGCCATCCTGGTGGGGGATGGAGGTGTAGAGGGATTGTACGTCCATAGTGAAGAGGAGACGGTTGGGGCCGGGAAACTGGAAACTGTTAAAATGGCGGAGGGCATCGGAAGAGTCGCGGATGTAGGTGGGAAGAGACTGGACAAGGGGAGAAAAAATAGAGTCGAGATAGGAAGAGATAAGTTCCGTGGGGCAAGAATAGGCTGAAATGATGGGTCTCCCGGGGCAGTCCTGTTTGTGGATCTTGGGAAGGAGGTAGAAGCAGGCTGTGCACGGTTGGGGAACTATGAGGTTGGCGGCCGTGGGGGGAAGATCTCCAGAGGAGATGAGGTCAGTGACGGTCTTGGACACGGTGGCTTGATGTTCAGTAGTGGGGTCATGGTCCAGGTGGAGGTAGGAGGAGATGTCGGAGAGTTGGCATTCAACTTCCGCTAGGTAGAGGTCGGTTCGCCAAACAACAACAGCGCCACCCTTGTCAGCAGGTTTAATGACAATGTCAGGGTTGGATCGGAGAGAATGGAGTGCTGCAAGTCCAGAGGGAGGTAGGTTGGAGTGAGTGAGGGGAGCAGAGAAATTGAGCTGGCCGATGTCACGGCGGCAGTTAGCAATGAAAAGATCTAGAGAGGGTAAGAGGCCAGAGGGAGGGGTCCAGGTGGAACGACCCCCCATGGCCGCCAACCTCATAGTTCCCCAGCCGCGCACAGCCCGCTTCTACCTCCTTCCCAAGATCCACAAACAGGACTGCCCCGGTAGACCCATCGTTTCAGCCTGTTCTTGCCCCACGGAACTTATCTCTTCCTATCTCGACTCTATTTTTTCTCCCCTTGTCCAGTCTCTTCCCACCTACATCCGCGATCCATCCGATGCCCTCCGCCATTTTAACAGTTTCCAGTTTCCCGGCCCCAACCGTCTCCTCTTCACTATGGACGTACAATCCCTCTACACCTCCATCCCCCACCAGGATGGCCTGAGGGCGCTCCGCTTCTTCCTTGAACAGAGGCCCAACCAGTCCCCATCCACCACCACCCTCCTCCGCCTGGCTGAACTTGTTCTCACATTGAACAACTTCTCCTTTGACTCTACCCATTTCCTCCAAATTAAAGGTGTTGCTATGGGTACCCGCATGGGTCCTAGCTATGCCTGCCTTTTCGTGGGATATGTGGAACACTCTTTGTTCCAGTCCTACTCGGGACCCCTCCCTCACCTCTTTTTCCGGTACATTGATGACTGTATCGTGCCGTCTCCTGCTCTCGCCCTGAACTAGAACATTTCATTCACTATGCTTCCAATTTCCACCCTTCCCTCACCTTCACATGGTCCATCTCCGACTCTTCCCTTCCCTTCCTCGACTTCTCCATCTCCATCTCTGGGGATAGGTTATTGACTAACATTCACTACAAGCCCACTGACTCCCACAGCTACCTGGACTACACTTCCTCCCACCCCGCCTCCTGTAAGGACTCTATTCCATTCTCCCAGTTTCTCCGTCTCCGCCGCATCTGCTCTGATGATGCCACCTTCCATACCAGTGCTTCCGACATGTCTTCCTTTTTCCTCAACCGAGGATTCCCCTCTACCGTGGTCGACACGGCCCTCGCCCGTGTCCGTTCTATCTCCCGCACTTCTGCCCTCACCCCTGCCCCTCCCTCCCGGAACCACGATAGGGTTCCACTTGTCCTCGCCTTTCACCCCACCAGCCTCCACATTCAACGGATCATCCTCCGCCATTTCCGCCACCTCCAGCGTGATCCCACCACCAAACACATCTTCCCCTCACCTCCCCTTTCAGCATTCCGCAGGGACCGCTCCCTCCGCGACACCCTAGTCCACTCCTCTACCACCCCCAGCACCCCTTCCCCTTCGCCCGGCACCTTCCCGTGCACGCGCAGGAGATGCAACACATGCCCTTACACCTCCCCTCTTCCCACTGTCCAGGGCCCCAAACACCCCTTCCAGGTGAAACAGCGATTTACTTGTACTTCCTGCAATTTAGTATACTGTATTCGCTGCTCACGATGTGGTCTCCTCTACATTGGGGAGACCAAACGCAGATTGGGTGACCGCTTTGCGGAACACCTCCGTTCAGTCCGTAAGGGGGACCCCGAGCTCCCGGTGGCCTGTCACTTTAATTCACCGCTTCACTCCCACTCTGACCTCACCGTCCTCGGCCTATTACACTGTTCCACGGAAGCGCAGCGTAAGCTCGAGGAACAGCACCTCATCTTTCGTTTAGGCACGCTACAGCCCTCTGGACTCAATATCGAGTTCAACAATTTTAGATCATAACCTCAGCTCCAATCACATTTATATTTTATTTTTTCCACCCTTTTATTTGCCCCCCCCACCTTTTTTTTCCTCCTAGAAGCTGGCAGCTGTCCTTCATTCTGCCAGTGGATTTCACACTTCTTTCAGCCTTAATCTGTCACATTAACACCACCTCTAGCCTTGCATATCTCTTAATGTCTCTTAATGTCTCTTCATCTCCCCCTTTGTTCTTTTATCCCCTCCCCCTTTTCCCAGCTTTACTCTGGCCTTAAATCTATTTGATTTCCGGCTCTTCACAGTTCTGACGAAAGGTCATCGACCTGAAACGTTAACTCTCTTTCTCTCTCCACGGATGCTGCCTGGCCTGCTGAGTTTTTCCAGCGTTTTCTGTTGTTACTCAAGAACTACTAGTCCAGTAACATAACCACTATGCCACCATTCCCACCATTGAGCAGGAATGCTCACCACCACCACCACCTTTCAGGGCAGCTGGGGATGGGCAATAAATGCCGCCCTTACCAGAGACACCCAAATCCTGAGGACAAATCAAAAACCAGAATCAAAAGTTATTTCAGATTTATAGCGTACCAATATCATATCATAATAAAGTCCAGGTATATATTTATTTGAATTTTCAGTTTAGTTCAAGGAATCAATTGTATCCGTGTTTGGGACGTGTACTAATATGCAAAAACCTAGACTGACCAACTGGTAAAAAGAAAGACTTACATTTATATAGCGCCTTTTAAGACCTCAGGATGTCCCAAAATGCTTTGCAACCAATGAAATGTTTTTTTAAATTCATTCCTGGGATGTGGGCGTCGCTGGCAAGGCCGGCATTTATTGCCCATCCCTAATTGCCCTTGAGAAGGTGGTGGTGAGCCGCCTTCTTGAATCGCTGCAGTCCGTGTGGTGAAGGTACTCCCACAGTGCTGTTAGGGAGGGAGTGCCAGGATTTTGACCCAGCGACGGTGAAAGAACGGCGATATATTTCCAAGTCAGGATGGTGTGTGACTTGGAGGGGAACTTGGAGGTGGTGGTGTTCCCATGCGCCTGCTGCCCTTGTCCTTCTAGGTGGAAGAGGTCGCGGGTTTGTGAGGTGCTTTCAATGAAGCCTTGGCGAGTTGCTGCAGTGCATCTTGTAGATGGTAAACACTGCAGCCACGGTATGCCAGTGGTGGATGGAGTGAATGTTTAAGGTGGTGGATGGGGTGCCAATCAAGCGGGCTGCTTTGTCCTGGATGGTGTCGAGCTTCTTGAGAGTAGTTGGAGCTGCACTCATCCAGGCAAGTGGAGAGTATTCCATCACACTCCTGACTTGTGCCGAGTAGATGGTGGAAATGCTTTGGGGAGTCAGGAGGTGAGACACTCGCCGCAGAATACCTAGCCTCTGACCTGCTCTTGTAGCTACAATATTGATGGGGCTGGTCCAGTTAAGTAATGGTTATCAGAAATTGGTTTAATATATAAACATCATAGGCTACAAACCTCTACACAATGGAAGTGACTGGGGTTTTGGTCCATTGGAATTTTATATCATGAGATTGTATAGGAAACGGCTTGGTGCATTGGAATTCTGTACAATGGGGGTGAATGTAAAGGGGTTTGAGTCTGTTGGAATTCTACAAGGTAAGAGTGAATGGGACATTGTGGGACTCTACAATAGAAAGAAGAAAGAACTCGTATTTCTACAGCACCTTTCACGACCACAGGATGTCCCAAAGCACTTTACAGCCAATGAAGTGCCTTGGCAGTGTAGTCACTGTTGTAATGTAGGAAACGTGACAGGCAATTTGGACACAGCAAGATCCCTCAAACACCAATGAAATAATTCCTTTCAGTGAAATTGGTTGAGGGATAAATATTGGCCAGGACACCGGGGAGAACTTCCCTGCTCTTCTTCGGAACAGTGCCATGGATTTGATTTTCTATTCAATGGCAGTGACTGAGCCATTATTTGCTACACTGGGATTTTGTGCTTGGATAGGGATGGGTTCGCCTGGAATTGGTTTTTATATAACTCCTCAGTGCGAAAATCAGAGCAAGTTGAACAACTTGGTTAAATAGGGAGAGAGCCACATTTATGACAAATATTATCACCATCATCAATTACAAACAATACAATCATTTTGCTTGGAATTTTATGTAAAAAAATATTGATATCAAAAGCAAGTAATAGCCTATTGTAACAGAAAAATAATTCAATCTATTCCTGAGCACTTGGACAAACATGAGCTGATTAGAGAGAGCCAGTGGATTTGTAATGGTCGTTACAGGTCATTGATTTCATTACATTTCTTGAAGGGGAAACATTAGCAGGACTATGGGGGGAAAGGTCCGGGGAGTGGGACTAATTGGAGAGCTCTTTCACAAAGAGCCGGCACAGGCACGATGGGCCGAATGGCTTCCTTCTGTGCTGTATCATTCGATGATTCTAGGATTCCTCTTTTGTTGGCCACATGGGTTTCCTCTTCTTCCAGTGGTGTTTCTTCCCCACTTTGTCATTCTTGCGTTGTGCATTTCAAAGTGTATCCCTTCTCCAAGCTTTGTCCCACTATCAATCTAATCCAGTCCAACTACATTAATTGCTTCATCTCATCTCATGCCTTCAGCAATCACATCCATCTTTCAATCATTTTTAAATCCTCCACTGCTGCAAACAGGGATTTTGTGCACTTCAACCTTCCCCCCCACCCCGCCCCCGACAGTAAAATTGATGGAATGTTTGATATATCTGGGGCTTAGGTTATGACACGCTCCCATTGCACTTCCATGTCTAACTCCTTATCTTCACACGTCATAAGGTCTAGATTTAGACTTGTTTTTACATTGCCAGATGTTTTGACCCTGTTGGCCAGCTCTTGCTCATTTCCGAGGTTAACCTGCAGATGCAAAACACCGCCAAGGTTCAAACACGAGGTCACAGTCACAGAATAAGGGGGTCGGCCATTTAGGACTGAGATGAGGAGAAATTTCTTCACTCAAAAGGTTGTGAATCTTTGGAATTCTCTGCCCCAGAGGGCTGTGGAGGCTCAGTCATTGAGTATATTCAAGACCGAGATCGATAGATTTTTGGGAATGAAGGGAATTAAGAGATATGGTGATAGTGTGGGAAGGTGGAGATGAGGTAGAAGTTCAGCCATGATCTTACTGAATGGTGGAGCAGGCTCGAGGGGCCGAATGGCCGACTCCTGCTCCTATTTCTCATGTTCTTGTGCAATAAAATATACCAGGAATGAGGCAAAGCTACAAGGCGACATCAAGTGACACTTTCACTGTGTCGCAATACATTTTAAAATAATCTAAGGAAAATGAATTTAGAAAACAAAAAACTGAAGAAAACTTTTGGCAGTTTTAAAACTCCGGAAACATCATCTGCTGCAACCTGACGTTTCCACGGCGACCAACGTAGATTTTCCGTGGAGGCAGTTTCAGGAATTGTCCCTAAAAAAAAAGAAAAATTTCATATGGCGACAGAATAGGAATTTCAGATCTGATTATATATTTCAAAAGAAAGGATAAATCCAGTGGATAATTAGTTCCAGAAAGAAAGAAAAGAATTTGCATTTATACATCATCTTTCACACCCTCAGGATGTCCCAAAGCGCTTCACAACCAATGGATAAGGTTTGAAGTGTAGTCACTGTTGTTTTGCAGCGAAAGGCGGCAGCCAATTTGAGGTCAGCAAGATTCCACAAACAGCAACGAGTCCAATCCTGTCCTGACTGACTCTCCACAAACACACACACACACACACCTCACACACACACACACACACACACTCACACACAAACACACAAACACAAACACACACACACACACACACACAAACACAAACACACACACACACACACAAACACACACACACACTCACACTCACACACACACACACACACACAAACACAAACACACACACCTCACACAAACACACACACACACACAAACACACAAACACACACACACACACACACACACACAGACACACATGCACTTTCCAGCAATGGTCTCTAGACAGTGAGCCGGTACCTTGATTCATTCTCCCCCGCCCCCCCCCCCCCGCCCCCTGCACCCCTCCCTGACCCGCGTGGCCCACCCTTATCCCATGGATGCTGAGGCCAATGGAACTCCCACTACTGTTGCCAATTGTTAAAATTCCACAATCGTACAGACCGCATTACTGCCCTACACACACATACTGTGGAGATTGTTGTGTGATGTTAGTCATAAACAGATGAATGTACTCGTATCAAATACTTTTGTTCCCTATTTTAGCGGTGGTTTCATTACAGTAGCAGCCAGAGGAAGTGCTTATGTTGACATATTTGTTATTAATATTACACAGCGCACTTCAACCCAAATAGCTTTTAGTGTCAGCATTCTATGTGACCGATTGCTGAAATTCGACCCCATCTCCTCTCCATCATAAGAGGAACCTATTTCCACCTCCATCACATCACCCGCCTCTGCCCCTACCTCAGCCCATCTGCTGCGGAAACCCTCATAACATGCCCTTGTCACTTGATTGGACTATTCCAATTCCCTCCCAATCGCCCTGCCATCCTCCACCCTACCATCAACTTCAGCCCATCCAATGCTCTGCTGCCTGTACCCTATCCCGCACCGAGTCCCACACACCCATTGCACCCAGCCTTGCTGACCTGCATTGGCTCCAGATCTCCCAACGCTCCCAAATGCTCATCCTTGTGTTTAACTCCTTCCATGGCCTCGCTTCTCCCTCTCGCTGTAACCTCTTCCAGCCCTACAACCTCCTCCCCCCTTAGCTCTCTGTTCCTCTGACTCTGACCTCTTGTGCGAACCCACTCCTTTGGATCCCCCATTGGCGGCTGTGCCTTCAGCCACCTCGGCCCCACAGGTTGGAATTCCTTTCCCTAAGACCCTCTGCCTCTCCGCCTCCCTTTCCTCCTTTAAGACCCTCATTAAAGCCCAGCTCTTTGACAAAGCTTTCGGTCACCCCGTCATAAAGAAGAACAGAAGGTGCTGGAAACACTCCGCAGGTCAGGCAGTATCTGTGGAAGAAGGAACGAAAGTTAACCGGGGGTAATTTGAGCCTAATTCACCGGGCGGGAAACCCACGGGTGGAATGCCGGTTTCACACCCCGCCCAATATTGCTCTCTGATGACTTCACTCGACAGCAATATCGGGCGGGCTGTGAAACCAGCGCGGCACCGATTCCCGTCAGTTTCCCGACCGGCGGGTCGAGTTAAAATTGCCCCCGACGTTTCAGGTCTTGGACGCTTCATCACAACTGACAAAGGGTCAGAAGACCTGAAGCATTAACTTTTGTTCCTTCTGCCACAAATGCTGCCTGACCTGTGGAGGGTTTCCAGCACTTTCTGTTTTTGTTTCAGATTCCCAGTATTTTGTTTCAGATTCCCAGTATTTTTCCTTTTTTGTTTCGTCCTTATCAATTTAAGACCAAAAACCAAGTTTTGGCATTTTAAAAACATGTCTGGGCCTGTAAAGGGACAAGGAGGTGGTTCGACCTCTGTAAAAGCAGTTTTGGATATTGGAGTTAATTGCATTGTCTGGGGAACCGGGATGACCTCACTCAAGCCCCAGCAGACATTAACATTTGAACAATAGACCCTGGGAGAAGACAGTTCCACCC
The DNA here is from genome assembly GCA_030390025.1 of Squalus acanthias. Lineage (NCBI taxonomy): Eukaryota > Metazoa > Chordata > Chondrichthyes > Squaliformes > Squalidae > Squalus > Squalus acanthias. The sequence goes on from CM059425.1 coordinate 260,471,571, forward strand.
AAAATAACAGGCCCCATCAAACCAATTACAGGGCCCATCAGAAAACATGCATAATAAAACCCACTCAGGACCATTCTATAGAAAAGACCGAGCCCAGCCGAGAGAGCCAAAACACAAAATCAATCACCAGTGATCAACCAAGGAGATCGACAGGATGCAAACCATCCCAAAGGCCATTTGACACTTACAGAGCAGTTACTGGTAACAGGCCCGCCAAAATCAGACAATGAACTGAGCAGGTTTGGCGGGTAGATAAGGCCATGTTCAATGGGTGAGATTGAAGGCCTGTTAAAAAAACAGTTAACGCGCTAGTAAGTCGTTACCGATTTACGAGCCGCCAAAAACCAGACAATGAACCGAGTAGATTTGGCGGGTAGATAAGGCCACTTCAATTTAGTATAATTGAAGGACCGTTAAGCAGTTCAAGATCAGTCGCAGTCGGTCGTCATCAGAAGAAGAAGAAACCAGGAAGAAGACAAACCGAGCTGGAAGCGAGTCGGCATCGCTCACCACTCAGACACACCTGAGTCCAGCTCGTGAAGCTACCACCTTGACGGTCCTCCAACAACGGTCCCAACACAGTCACCCGGAGCAACATGCCAAGAAAACATCGACGGCTCCACAAGGTCGACCAACACACTAGACAAGGCCTAAAGCCATCGCAGAAACCAAAGGCCTCACGAAACCAACAACCGCACATTACCCCCAACTGACCGGGTAATAGCAGGCCACCGCGACCAACAAAGACCAACTCAAGGAAAGAAAACCCGAAGAACCGCAAAGTTTCCACACTACAAACTACTCCTGACTTACCCCTGGGTAAGATTTCTACCAAAAGACTCTAAACCCTACTCCTAACCAAAGGAAATTGGGTACTCACCTGATAGATCCAAAACGCACCCTACCGCATCAGCGGACTCGCGAAGACTGACCAGAGACACAGGTAAAGTCCTCTACCGCGTATGGGGTATGGCAGACACTAACCGCCATAAACAGCGAACCCCAAAACCGCGATTTAGCCCAACTGTCAAAGGATTGGTGAGCATTATCCCTGGTCCTTCAAAACCTAACTTAGCTAGTAAAGTGGGGTTGGGAGGGGTGAAGTATTGTTCTACTGTCATTTCCCTCGCTTGTACCGAAGTGTTCCCCACCTTTAGAGTGTTAAGAGTGTTATTATTTGTGTTTTACCTTTTGAATAAAGATTGAAGTTCTTTTCATCAAACTCAGTTGTCTGCTGCACCTTTTGTCACAACCCCCAAATAAGTCCAAGGTCTAGAACCAAGGGTGTGGGAGCGATTCGAACCGCTCAGAAGTCAGAGGTAAAGCTGACACAAACCACCACCCCCTACACTAGTAAAGGCATCAAGGGATATGGCGATAGGGCCGGTGAATGGAGTTGAGGTCGATGATCAGCCATGATCTCATTGAATGGCGGAGCAGGCTCGAAGGGCCGAATGGCCTACTCCTGCTCTTATTTAATATGTTCTTATGACTACACTTCAAAAGTACTTACTTGGATGTAAAGTGCTTTGAAACGTCCGGTGGTCGTGAAAAGCGCGATAGAGATGCAAGTCTTTCTTTCTTTCAAGGTGACGTAATCTTAAAATTAGAGCCAGGCCATTCAGAAGTGAAATCAGGAAACACTTCTCCACACAAAGGGTGGTGGAAATCTGGAACTCTCTCCCCCAAAAGGCTGTGGATGCTGGGGGTCAATTGGAGCTTTCCAGACTGAGATCGATATGATTTTTTTTAGACAAGGGTATTGAAGGATATGGAACTAAGGCGGGTAAATGGAGTTGAGATACAGATCAGCCATGATCGAACTGAATGGCAGAGCAGGCCCGAGGGGCTGAATGGCCTCCTCCTGCTCCGATGATCCTAATGCGAGTCTGTAACTATTTCACACGCCGGCGCTGGTTTCGTTTTTGAATCTGAGATTCAGGTGTCCCTGAGCCTGGTCCCTGCATTTATATAACAGTCCCCACCACTTGCTGTGTGCCGGCTTGTAATAAGTATTAAACCCGGCTACTTTATCACAGCAGCACTTGTTTCCATGAGGCTACACGTCTGCCTCGCAGGATAAGGGAAGCGGATTTACGGGTATAAACTCAGGGAGGCAGCTCATGGATGCTGGTCTCCTGTGATCCAAGCTGAACGGGTCAATGGTGTAAAAGCAGCTTCTCAGGGAATCAGTGCCAACTCCCCTCCAGCCACATCCTGTAATGTTGGGTCAAGGGTTAAAATGCCGAAATATTTCATTACTTACAGCTAATTACTGTGCTGAGTGACAACAGCTGCATAAATCACACCTGAAATGAAAGAAGGCATTATTCTCATTGAATTTTTTTAAACAGATATTTATCTATATTTATATAAACAGGAAGACATTAGTAAACTTGCAGATTGGGCGTGTAATTGGCAAATGAACTTCAATGTAGAGAAGTGTGAGGTGGTGCATTTTGTTAGGAAGAATAAGGAGGCCAGACACTGCTTGGAAAACATGGGCTGGATTTTGATACTGGGGCGAGTTGGGGTCGTGTTATCCGAATTCCGTGTTATCCACACGACTCTCACGAGATGTGTGTAGCAAACGCGATTTTCCCCTGATTGGGCAATTGAGTTCCAGTGTGTGGGAACCCCTGGCCCAATGAGCTTTTCCAGTCTGAAAGTCGCCTCTGATGACGTCATCATTGCTGCTGCTTTTAAGGTCTGCAAGAGGCCTTGCTTCCTTTGCAGACTGCCGACCTTCTGGCCTTTGTTCCTACATTGACCTGGAGGCACCATGTGTACCAACAAACCCAAGTCTGCTCCAAGATTCGAGGACGCCGCCCTGCAAGCCCTGATAGATGGAGCAAGAGATCATAAGGAGGTGCTCTTCCCTTCTTCAGGGAGAAAGATGCGATGAAGAGGGGTGGGAGGAGGCTCGTGTGGAGAATAAACACCGGCACAGAGCAGTTGGGCCGAATGGCCTGTTTCTGTGCTGTAAATACTCTGTAATACAATGTAATATAAAGTGACGATACGGTTATCAGAGCTCAGTGTACCAGCATCTCCGAGGAATTCTGTATCTCCTGGGACCTTTAGTTCTACCTCATCACACTTAAAAATGTCAAGAGAATTAGAAAGAGAGAGAGAGCCCAGTCATTTCACACTGGTTTCTTCTGCCCTGGAGCCAGAAATTTGCAAGCGACATCCAATCTGCAAATTTTACTCACCAATAATATTAATTTCCAGTTGACTGAGGGATGAGATTATTTACAACTGTTGGGCTTTGTGAACTTAAAGGATTGGATCGGGTGTAACACAGCTACACTTTAGCAGCAGAATATTAAACCGTGCATTGCACATTATAACATATAGTTATAAAACAGGATCGCATCCCACTTTCTGTGAGCAATGCCACGGGAAATCAGCTAGTATCCAATTACTCAGCACATCACAATGACTGGAGTATGGGCAGAGTAATAACTTGGGTTGGGAATTGGCTGGGAGGTAGGAGACAGAGAGTGGGGATAACGGGTATGTACTTTGATTGTCAGGATGCGACAAGTGGTGTTCCCCAGGAATCTGTTCTGGGGCCTCACCTTTACACCATATTTATTAATGACTTGAATGAAGGAATTTTTTTTTTTTTATTCGCTTATGGGATATGGGCGCGCTGCCAAGGCCGGCATTTATTGCCCATCCCTAATTGCCCTTGAGAAGGTGGTGGTGAGCCGCCTTCTTGCACCGCTGCAGTCCTTGTGGTGAAGGTACTCCCACAGTGCTGTTAGGGAGGGAGTTTGACCCAGCGACGATGAAGGAACGGCGATATACTTCTAAGTCAGGATGGTGTGTGACTTGCAGGGGAACTTGGAGGTGGTGATGTTCCCATGCGCCTGCTGCCCTTGTCCTTCTAGGTGGTAGAGGTCGCGGGTTTGGGAGGTGCTGCCGTAGAAGCCTTGGCGAGTTGCTGCAGTGCATCTTGTAGATGGTACACACTGCAGCCACGGTGGTGGAGGGAGTGGATGTTTAAGGTGGTGGATGGGGTGCTGATCAAATGGGCCAACAGAGTTGTATATCCAAGTTTGTAGGTGGTACTAAGTTATGAGGGGCAATAAGTAATGTGGATGGGAGCAGGAAGTTACGAAGGGACATTAGACAGATTAGGTGAGTGGACAAAACTCTGGCAGATGGAGGTCAATGTGGGCAATTATGTGGTCATCCACTTGGACCAAAGAAAGAGAAATCAAAGTTTTTTTAAATGGTGAGAAACTAGGAACTATAGAGGAGCAAAGAGATTTGAGATTCTGAAATCATTAAAAACTAGTAGACAGGTTTTAAAAGCAATCTTAAAGGATAATGGAGCCTTTATCTCGGGGGACGGAGTACAAAGCTATGCCTTGGCTCTCAGACCCAGTCTGGAGTACGGGGTTCAGTTTTGGGCACCCTCTCTCAGGAAGATATACTGACCTTGGAGGAGATACAGCGCAGAACGATACCAGGGCATGAAGGCTTAAATTATGAGGACAGGCTGCATAAACTTGGCTTGTATTCCCTTCAGTTTAGGCAGTTGAGGGGTGATCTAATCGAGGTGTTTAAGATGATGAAAGAATTCAATAGGGTAGATAGAGAGAAACTATTGTCTCTGGTGGGGGAGTCCAGAACAAGGGGGCAGAACCTTCAAATTAGAGCCAGGCCGTTCAGGGGTGATGTCAGGAAGCACTTCTTCACACAAAGGCTGGTGGAAATCTGGAACTCTCTCCTTGGCCGCGATGGAGCTGAATATTGGGCTGTGTGACGGGCAGCCGATCCGATAGCGCCCGTTTTCACCCACCGTCCGAGACAAATTTCTAGGCCCCCCTTTTTAAACTTTGAATTAGCTTTAACGTGGTATCATATTGTCGATGAAACCTATCGGGATTATCATCATTTGGATGAATTATTATATCCCACACACAGCAGAAGTGAACCACAGATATAATTTAGTTACCAGAATCCGAAGGGTTAACAGCCTGATTCTTGCCACCTTAAAACATGCAAAGAAAAAACTGACAATTAATAACAAACTCATAAAACGGTTGATATCATCTACACAGGAGCATTATTACCCCCACGCACATAGGGAGGGGGAATTTCCTTCGGCCCGCTCCCACTCCCGTTTACAAGAATCATCACCACCACCTCCAAGTTCCCCTCCAAGTCACACACCATCCTGACTCGGAAATATATTGGCTGTTCCTTCATCGTCGCTGGGTCAAAATCCTGGAACTCCCTCCCTAACAGCACTGTGGGAGCACCTTCACCACACGGACTGCAGCGGTTCAAGAAGGCGGCTCACCACCACCTTCTCAAGGGCAACTAGGGATGGGCAATAAATGCTGGCTTTGCCAGCGACGCCCAGATCCTAGATAGATTTTTGTTGAGTAACGGTATCAAGGGATACGGATCAAAGGCGGGTAGATGGAGAAGGTAAGGGAGTCAAGGGTTATGGGGAGCGGGCAGGGAAGTGGAGTTGAGGCCAAGATCAGATCAGCCATGATCTTATTGAATGGCGGAGCAGGCTCGAGGGGCCAAATGACCTACTCCTGCTCCTATGTCTTATGTTCTTATTTTCTTATGTAGATGGAGTTGAGATACAGATCAGCCATGCTCTAATTGAATGGTGGAGCAGACTCGAGGGGCTGAATGGCCTCCTCCGGCTCTGATCTCCCTATTTAGTTCGCATTCTCCAGTTCTCCATTTATTGCTTGCAAACAGATGCCAAGACCATTTTTCTGAACCATTGAGGCCGAGAACTGTAAAGATTAATACGGTCGCATCACCGACACAACCAGCTCTATCTCTGACGTGACGTTCTCGCACCACAGTGCAATTCGACCTTGTTGCCGTGCCAGAGGATTCAAGGTGCTCTGATGGTGGGACTCCCGTTTTAAACTTTGAAATAGCTTTAACGTGGGATCATATTGCCGATGAAACCTATCGGGATGATCATCATTTGGATGAATTATTATATCCCACACACAACAGAAGTGAACCACAGATATAATTTAGTTACCAGAATCCGAAGGGTTAACGGCCTGATTCTTGCCACCTTAAAACATGCGAAGAAAAAACTGACAATTAATAACAAACTCATAAAATATTTAATATTAATACACACGCAGAAGCATTATTACCCCCACTCACATAGGGAGGGGGAATTCCCTCGGGCCCTCTCCAGCTCCGTCTCTGTAACTGTGGTGCCAACCCCGTTTATACAGAATCATAGAACGATACAGCACAGAGGGAGGCCATTCGGCCCATCGTGTCTGTACCAGCTCTTTGGTCGCGCTATCCAATTAATCCCACTCCCCTGATCTTTCCCCATGCATACAGGGTTTACGCCAAACTTACGCCCAGGTTAAGGCATCAGAACGCGACTAGACCTGAGGAAGATCCCCCCCTTCCCCGTAGTGTGATAATACATGGAGGAGTTTTCTACCCGGTGACACACAGTAGGGCTGGAAGCATTCCCACCATAAATCCAGCGGTAATACCCTCGGGAATTAGGCCGGGACCCAGTTCTACACTGGGAATTCCCGCAGGGCTTTGTAAAGGGTGCTCACCCCTTACAGAGCCAGTGACATAGCCGGGGCTGGGGTGGGGGAGAAAGCGTCTCCCTAATGTTAGGAATGGATGTGACCTCAGCCTCGCAGCAGCTTGGAGGATCTTCAGAGGCTGGTGCACCAAGAGGGCAGAGGCATAACTGCCCCTCCTTCAACGGCTCATCCAGGGACATCAGTGCCAATCCAGGTCTGGGTTGCAGCCTTTTTATAAAAACATTCAATCTCAGGATGTGGACTGGAAACGCCAACCTTTATTGCCCATCCCTAGTTGCCTTGAGAAGGTGGTGGTGTTGGGCCGCTTTCTTGCAGAGCAGTTTGATACAACTGAGTGTCTTGTCCAGGCCATCTCAGAGGGGAGTTCAGAGTCAACCACATTGCGGGGAGACCAGAGCAGGTGAGAGCAGCAGGTTTGCTTCCCTAAAGGACATTAGTGAACCAGTTGGGATTTTTATGACAATCCAACAGCTTCATGGTTAGCTTTATTGATACCAGCTTTTTATTTCTAGTTTTTTTTAAAAACTGAATTCCGACTCTCAAACTCCCATGGTGGGGTTTGAACTCACAGTCCTCTAGAATCATTAGTCCAGGCCTCTGGATTTCTAATCTAGCAACATAACCAATGCACTATCGTAGCCTGGACACCCAGCGGTTATTTACAGGTAAATGTGGACGTTGGTCCCCGTACCAAGGGTGCTGATGGGCTCCCAATGTTGACTCCCGGCGGTGCAGTGTGGGACCAGCAGCAGCTCCCCCACCCATCCCCCAAACCCCCCCAAGCAGACCACCACCCGCCAAACCTCTTGCGACAGTCGGGCGCCCGTGACTCGCGGACTCAGCCAGCCCTATTTAAATGAGGCGACTGCCCACTGACCCCATGGACTCTGACAGGTTAGTAGCAGCGGCCATCAGACGGCACATCCAGGACCTTGCACAGGGCTCTGGGGCCCCCAATGAATTTTTGGTTCGAGTGTGCTATTATACAATTACGTACACAAGGGAGTGTTACACAGACTTTAGTGGAAATAACAATCGGGAGAGGTGTAAAAGGGGCAGCCGATGCGTCATCACCCGTTTTACACCATCGCACTCTGAGAACTTTAAAATCGCAGCGTTGCCGGACCGGGAGCCAATGTAGGTGAGTGGGCGCAGGGCTGATGGGAGAATGGGACTTGGTGCGAGTTTGGATACAGGCTGCAGACAAACTATGAAAGGGAGGGCGTTTAGGGCTGTAACAAGCTGTCTGTAGAAGCGCCTTGGCTGGCCGTTCGAGACCTTTGATCTGTTCATGCATGATCCATTTACCTTGCCGATTCATGAACACAACATCGGCGTAAGTGCAGGCGTCAGAAGAAACTGTAATAAAGAAGAGTTAAATAATAGTCAGTCACATAGCCTCTCAGCTGTGTCACATGGCGCATGTTATAATCTGTCATGTTAAACAGAGATTCTGTCGTGTGTTAGCTGTGGCTCAGTGGGCAGCGCTCTCGCCTCTGTGTCAGAAGGTTGTGAGTTCTATGATTCTAGTTCAAATCCCACTCCAGAGACTTGAGCACAAAATGCAGACTGACACTACCAGCGCAGTACTGAGGGAGTGCTGCACTGTCGGAGGTGCCGTCTTTCGGATGAGACGTTAAACCGAGGCCACATCTGCCCTCTCAGGTGGATGTAAAAGATCCCACGACACTATTTCGTAAGAGGAGCCGGGGAGTTCACCTCGGTGTCCTGGCCAATATTTATCCCTCAACTGCCATCAATAAAACAGATTATCTGGTCAGTTATCTCATTGCTGTTTGTGGGACCTTGCTGTGCACAAATTGTCTGCCGCATTTCCTAAATTACAACAGCGACTTCATTGGCTGTAAAGCGCTTTGGGACGTCCTGAGATCGTGAAAGGCGCTGTAGAAATGCAAGTCTTTCTTTCTTTAACTCAACTCATTTTCGCTATGAAGAGACTGGAAACATTATTCAGGCGCAGAGAATGTAAATTTAAGTGGCACAGCTAATGATCTTGGAGCTAGAGGACATTGGACACAAAGCTAGCGAGTGCAATGAGAGATTAGCCGATCCACGACACTCCTGAGCCCACAGGTTAGGCGATCCGCTGTACTCCCTACCCCACAGATTGGGACATCAACTATGCTACCCACCCCACAGATTAACAGATCCGCTCTACTCCCTACCCCATAGAGCAGTGGATATTTGAAGTTCAAGACCTGTGAATGATGTGTTAATTGAAAAGGAGCTAAATGCCTATTTGAGGGTTGAACCGTGTAGGGATGGGGATGGATAAAATTGTTTTTTGTATTGGGTTAAGTGCTGTGCTGGCGCTCTCGATGCTTGGTGCACGGGTATTGGACAGCTGGTGGCAAAACCAACGTAAACCTCTCTGCTTCATTAAAGGCCACAGGCTACCAGAGAACCCCCCCACCCTCATCAGACACCAGCAGCACTAGCTCGAAAGGATAATTGTTAGTTCTCTTTAAATCATTCAAGGGAGAAGGGGAAGTGCAACGAGACCTGGGTGTCCTTGTGCACCAGTCGCTGAAGGTAAGCATGCAGGTGCAGCAGGCAGTGAAGAAGGCAAATGGTATGTTGGCCTTCATAGCGAAAGGGTTTGAGTATAGGAACAGGGATGTCCTGCTGCAGTTGTACAGGGCCTTGGTGAGATCACACCTTGAGTATTGTGTGCAGTTTTGGTCGCCTTATCTGAGGGAGGATGTTCTTGCCATGGAGGGAGTTCAGCGAAGATTCACCAGACTGATACCTGGGATGGTAGGAATGACATATGAGGAGAGATTGGGTCGATTGGGCTTATACTCGCTGGAGTATAGAAGAATGAGAGGGGATCTCATCGAAACATATAAAATTCTGACAGGTCTGGACAAACTAGATGCAGGAAGAATGTTCCCGATGGTCGGAGAGTCCAGAACCAGGGGTCATAATCTAAGGATAAGGGGTAAGCCATTTCGGACAGAAATGAGGAAGAATTTCTTCACCCAGAGAGTGGTGAACCTGTGGAATTCTCTACCACAGAAGGTAGTTGAGGACAAGTCATTAAATATATTCAAGAAAGAGTTAGATATATTTCTTAAAGCTAATGGTATCAAGGGATATGGGGAGAAGGCAGGTACAGGGTACTGAGTTTGGATGATCAGCCATGATCTCATTGAATGGCGGAGCAGGCTCGAGGGGCTGAATGGCCTACTCCTGCTCCTATCTTCTATGTTTCTATGATTACACTGCAGTAGGAGTAAATTGGCACAGCAGGCAGTGGAAACCAGTTTTCTAATCAATCAGCAGGGGTGACTCATTTGGCTGTAAACAAACAAACAGTATAAAAAGACCAGAGCTAGTGCAAGTCAGCAGAGAGTGCTGAGTTTGGGTAAGTGTGAGTTCGGGTGAGTGGGGTGTAGGGTGCTCTTTTCAAACTTTAACTCTGTGGGTTATAGTTAATAAGGCCTTTCTGGTGCAGAGTGACTGTTGGTAAACCATTTAACTGGTGTAATTTAGAGGGATTGATTTAATTTAAATCCAATTAATTAGAGGGGATACTAGCATCTATAATCGGGCAGAGAGTGTCCATAACTAACAATAATTTTTTTTAATTAATTACATAGAATGGAGCAGGTGATGTGTTACTGTTGCGAGATGTGGGAGCCGGTGGACCCCATTGAGGCTCATGGTGATTACATCTGTGACAAGTGTCTGCTGCTACAGTAACTCCAGCTCCGTGTTGATGAGCTGGAGTCTGAGCTTCAGACACTGCGACACATCAGGGAGGGGGAGAAGTACCTGGACTCTGTGTTTCAGGAGGTGGTCACACCTATGAAGTTAATTAATTCAGATGTAGCCCATGGTCAGGGACAGGACGGTGTGACTACGAGTGAGGCAGGTACGGGGATCCAGGAGGTAGTGTTGGAGGATCCGCAGCCCTTACTCTTGTCCAACAGGTTTGAGGTTCTTACTCCCTGTGGGGACAGGAGCAGGGACTGCAGGGAGGATGAGCAACCTGGCCACAGCACTGTGGAACGGGGGGCCATTCAAGAGGGGGGAGTAAATAGAAATGTTGTAGTGGTAGGGGATAGTATTATTAGGGGGATAGATAGAGTTCTCTGCAGCCGAGAGCGAGAGTCCCGTAGGCTGTGTTGCCTGCCCGGTGCCAGGGTTAAGGACATCTCCTCTGGGCTGGAAAGAAACTTGCAGTGGGAGGGGGTGGATCCAGTTGTCGTGGTCCATGTTGGTACAAATGACGTAGATAGGACAAGGAAGTCGGTTCTGTTAAAGGAGTATGAGCAGCTAGGGGTCAAATTAAAAAACAGAACCTCAAGGGTAATAATCTTTGGATTATTACCTGAGCCACGAGCGAATTTGGCTAGGACAAATAAAATTACAGAGTTAAATGAGTGGCTCAAAGACTGGTGTGGGAGAAATGGGTTTTGCTTCCTGGGACACTGGCACCAGTACTGGGACAGGAGGGAGCTATTCTGTTGGGATGGACTTCACTTGGCCAGTGCTGGGACTAGAGTCCTGGCGGATCATATAACTAGGGCTGTAGAGAGGGCTTTAAACTAACTAGTGGGGGGGAGGTTCCTAGAGAGCAAATAATAAAAATTACAACAGAGAAGGTCATAGACTTAGGTAGCAGTGGGGAAATTAAAAACCAGAGTGTGTCAGGAAGGGGCAGAAGGTATGGAGTAAAAGGTAAAGTAATAAAAAGGGCAAAAGCAGGAACTAAGTGTCACAAAACATATTTGAAAGTTCTCTATCTGAATGCACGTAGCATTCGTAACAAAATAGATGAGTTAATGGCACAAATAATTACATATGGGTATGATCTTGTGGCCATTACAGAAACATGGCTGCAGGGTGACAATGCCTGGGAATTAAACATACCAGGTTATTTAACGATCAGGAAGGACAGGCAGGAAGGAAGGGGTTGTGGGGTGGCTATGTTAATAAAGGAAGGAATCACTGTAATACAGAGAAATGATATTGGGTCAAAAGATCAGGATAATGAAACAGTTTGGGTGGAGATAAGGAATAATAAGGGGAAAAAAACACTAGTGGGCATAGTCTATAGGCCTCCGAACAGTTGCAACTCTGTTGGACGGAGTATCAATCAGGAAATAGTTGAGGCTTGTAATAAGGGAACATCTATAATTATGGTGGATTTTAACTATCATATTAATTGGATAAATCAAATTGGGCAGGGCTGCCTTGAGGATGAGTTCATTGAGTGTATTAGGGATGGGTTTCTTGAGCAGTATGTAACTGAACCGACCAGGGTGCAAGCAACCTTAGATCTGGTCCTGTGTAACGAGACAGGATTAATTAAAAATGTCCTAGTAAAGGATCCCCTTGGAATGAGTGACCATAACATGGTTGAATTCCATATTCAATTAGAGGGGGAGAAGGTTGGATCTCAAACAAGCATGCTAAGCTTGAATAAAGGAGACTATGAAGGTATGCGAGCGGAATTGAGTAGAGTGGATTGGGAAAATAGATTAAAGGGTAAGACGATATATGATCAGTGGTGTACATTTAAGGAGTTATTTTACAACTTCCAAAAAATATATATTCCACTGAGAAGAAAAGGGTGTAAAAGAAAAGACAGTCATCCGTGGCTAAGTAAAGAAATTAAGGATAGTATTCGACTAAAAACAAGGACTTATAAGGTAGCAAAATCTAGTGGGAGTATAGAGGATTGGGAAAACTTTAAAAGACAGCAAAAAATAACAAAAAGATTGATTAAGAAAGGGAAGATAGATTATGAAAGTAAATTAGCAAAAAATATAAAAACAGATAGTAAGAGTTTTTATAGTTATATAAAAAGAAAAAGGGTGGCTAAAGTAAATGTTGGTCCCTTAGAGGATGAGACCGGGAAATTAATGGTGGGAAATATGGAGATGGGAAATACACTGAATGAATATTTTGTATCAGTCTTTACAGTAGAGGACACTAAGAATATCCCAACACTGGACAAACAGGGGGCTATAGGGGGGGAGGAGCTAAACACGATCAAAATCACTAAGGAAGTGGTACTCGGTAAACTAATGGGACTCAAGGCGGATAAATCACCTGGACCTGATGGCTTACATCCTAGGGTCTTGAGGGAAGTGGCGGTAGGGATTGTGGATGCATTGGTAATAATTTTCCAAAACTCCCTTGACTCAGCAAAGATCCCGGCAGACTGGAAAACTGCTAATGTAACACCCTTATTTAAAAAGGGCAGTAGACAGAAGGCTGGAAACTATAGACCGGTTAGCCTAACATCTGTGGTAGGTAAAATTTTGGTGTCCATTATTAAGGAGACAGTAACGGGACATTTGGATAATCATAATTTAATAGGACAAAGTCAGCATGGTTTTATGAAAGGGAAGTCATGTTTGACAAATTTGCTGGAGTTCTTTGAGGAAGTAACATACAGGGTGGATAAAGGGGAACCAGTGGATGTGGTGTATTTAGACTTCCAAAAGGCATTTGACAAGGTGCCACACAAGATTATTGCTTAAGATAAAAAATCACGGGATTGGGGGTAATATTCTGTCATGGATAGATGATTGGCTATCTAACATAAGGCAGAAAGTTGGGATAAATGGTTCATTCTCAGACTGGCAATCAGTAACTAGTGGTGTTTCGCAGGGGTCAGTGCTGGGTCCCCAACTCTTTACAATCTATATTAATGATTTGGAGGAGGGGACCGAGTGTAACATATCAAAGTTTGCAGATGATACTAAGATGGGAAGGAAAGTAGTGAGTGAGGAGGACATAAAAAATCTGCAAGGGGACATAGACAGGCTAAGTAAGTGGGCAGAGATTTGGCAGATGGAATACAATACTGGAAAGTGTGAGGTTATGCACTTTGGCAGGAAAAATAGTAGAGCAAGTTATTATCTAAATGGCAAGAAACTGGAAAGTACTGAAGAACAAAGGGATCTGGGGGTCCTGGTGCACGAAACTCAAAAGGTTAGTATGCAGGTGCAGCAAGTGATTAAGAAGGCCAATGGAATGTTGGCTTTCATTGCTAGGGGGATAGAATATAAAAATAGGGAGGTATTGCTTCAGTTGTACAAGGTATTGGTGAGACCGCACCTGGAATACTGCATACAGTTTTGGTGTCCATACTTAAGAAAAGACATACTTGCTCTCGAGTCAGTACAAAGAAGGTTCACTCGGTTAATCCCGGGGATGAGGGGATGGACATATGAGGAGAGGTTGGGTAGATTGGGACTCTACTCATTGGAGTTCAGAAGAATGAGAGGCGATCTTATTGAAACATATAAGATTGTGAAGGGGTTGGATCGGGTGGATGCGGGGAGGATGTTCCCGATGATGGGTGAAACTAGAACTAGGGGGCATAGTCTTAGAATAAGGGGCTGCTCTTTCAAAACTGAGATGAGAAGGAACTACTTCACTCAGAGGGTGGTAGGTCCATGGAATATGCTGCCCCAAAAAGCTGTAGAAGCTACATCATTACATAAATTGAAAACAGAAATAGACAGTTTCCTAGAAGTAAAGGGAATTAATGGTTACGGGGAGCGGGCAGGAATTTGGACATGGGTCTAGGTTCGGATCGCTCATGGCCCTATGGGTAGCGTAGCGGGCCCAGGGGCCGTGTAGCCTGCTCCTGCTCCTATTTCATGTGTCGAATTCTGTTAGGTTCAGGAGATGATTCTGTGATAGTAGATTGGCGGTTAGGATCAGATCAGCCATGATCTTATTGAATGGCGGAGCAGGCTCGAGGGGCCAATTGGCCTACTCCTGCTCCTATTTCTTATGTTTTTATGTTCTTATAATGGACATACGAGCATAACAACAACAACAACTTGTAGTTATATAGCGCCTTTAACATAGTAAAACGTCCCAAGGCGCTTCACAGGAGTATTATAAAGCAAAAAAAATTGACACCGAGCCACATAAGGAGAAATTAGGGCAGGTGACCAAAAGCTTGTTCAAAGAGGTAGGTTTTAGGGAGCGTCTTAAAGGAGGAAAGAGAGGTAGCGAGGTGGAGAGGTTTAGGGAGGGAATTCCAGAGCTTAGGGCCTAGGCAATTGAAGGCACGGCCACCAATGGTTGTGCGACTATAATCAGGGATGCTCAAGAGGGCAGAATTAGAGGAGCGCAGATATCTCGGGGGGTTGTGGGGCTGAAGGAGATTACAGAGATAGGGAGGGGCGAGGGCACGGAGGGATTTGAAAACAAGGGTGAAAATTTTGAAATCGAGGCACTGCTTAACTGGGAGCCAATGTAGGTCAGCGAGCACAGGGGCGATGGGCGAACGGGACTTGGTACGTATTTGGACACGGGGCAGCCGAGTTTTGGCTGACCTCAAGTTTACGTAGGGTGGAATGTTGGAGGCCAGCCAAGAGTGCGTTGGAATAGTCAGTCTAGAGGTAACAAAGGCATGGATGAGGGTTTCAGCAGCGGGTGAGCTGAGGCAAGGGCGGAGACGGGCGATGTTACGGAGGTGGAAATAGGCGGTCTTAGTTATGGTGTGGATATGTGGTCGGAAGCTCATTTCAGGGTCAAATATGACACCAAAGTTGCGAACAGTCTGGTTCAGCCTCAGACAGATGTTAGGGAGAGGGATGGAGTCAGTGGCTAGGGGACGGAGTTTGTGGCGGGGACCGAAAACAATGGCTTCGGTCTTCCCAATATTTAATTGGAGAAAATTTCTGCTCGTTCAGAACTGTATTTCGGACAAGCAGTCTGTCAATTTAGAGACCGTGAAAATAACGGACAGGACAAGGCCTTCTGTGCCGTAAACCTCTGTCAAAAATAGCTCCAAACTTTCAAGCCTTTTGTTGTATTTGTATTTCCTCATAACAGGCAGTATCCCAGTGAGCCGAGGTTGTACGCTCTCTGAAGCCTGAACTATCCTTCCTATAGTGTGGAGCCCAATTCTGCACACAGTACTCTAAATAAGGTCTTATTAAATAAAAACAGAAAATGCTGGAAATACTCAGCAGTATCTGTGGAGAGAGAAACAGTTCATGTGACGAAAGGTCATTGACCTGAAACGTTGATTATTTCCAGCATTTTCTGCTTCTATTTCAGATTTCCAACACCTGCCGTATTTTGCTTTCGTTTATGGTCTTATTAAAGTGTTATACAGGCTCATCGTGACCTCCTGGCTTATATATTCTATGGGGGAAAAATTCAGTTGGTTAGCGCCTCCCGTTAGCGCCTCTAAGGGGCACTAACGGGGCGCTAGGAACTTTAGCGCCGCTCGCGAAACTGAGCAGTTGTTTTGCGGCACTAAACACTACCGCCACGATCTCCTGTGCCCGCAGATCGTGACGTCAGTTGAGCGTGTAACACCCCGGTAGCGCCCCGGACTGGATATTGAGTCGCGCCCCCTGCCTTGGCGCTTGCCACTAGGAACGACAGGTAGAGGGGAACGTTTTCAAGTCAGGAAGGTGCTGGGGGAGCGCTATTTAAAGGCGGGCACTTCCTGCCTTTTCTTGTCGGCAAAATTTTTGGTTTTAACGCTGTCCTAAGGAGTTTTGGCCCTCAGCACCACTTTTGAGGTTCCTAAGCGCCGAGCTCTTTCCCTGGGCCTATCCATTAGTGCTTCCAACACAATTGCTTGAGAGGTCTCTCCAGGCCGAGATTCCAGGCTGCAATGAGCAGGCTGTGGCTGGCCAGCAAGATGGCCACTCCCCTTTAAGAACTGGAAGGCGCCAGTCTGTCTGGCTTCCATGGTAACGGACACCGCCTGAGCTTCGGTAGCGTTCTGAGGTAGCGCCTCGCTCCCTGACGTTAGCGCCTTACGAGAGGTGTGTAGCGCCTGATTTAGCGCTCAAATCACCTCCAGGGGGCGATAGAGGCGAACTTTGCAGTCGGAGGCGATAATTAGCGCCGGGCGCTAAACTTTGCACCCGGCCGATATTAGCGCATCAAAATGGGCGATACCCAATATTTCCCCCATTATGCCTCTTTTGATAAAGTCTGAGGTGTTGCCTTTAATACCTTGTGAATCTGTACCCCCAAACAGCCATGGTGGAGATTTGACTTGATGTCCTACTGGATTACTGGTCCAATAACATAACCACTACATGACCGTACCCCCTCATGTTGGATTGAGCACCCACTAAATGCCATAGCAGAACCATAGAAACAAGAAGGAAAGCAAGTGACAGCAAGGCCACTGTTCTACTGTTCTTACCTCCGTCAGCACCATTGGGCTGGCTTCTTTCAGTAACGATACTGTAAATATTTGCAGAGTCCTGGCCTGTAATACAGTCACTTGTTAGTAGATTAGGGGGAGAAATTCGGCTGCTTTGCGCCTCCCGTTTGCGCCTGGGGGGGTGGGTGGGGGGGGTCGGTAACGGGGCGCTAAGGGGTTAGCGACCGGGCGCGGCGAATTCAGCGACGCCCGCCAACTTCCCTGCCGGTAACACTTACCGCCTCACCCTCTGGTGCCTCGCGGATCGTGAAGTCATAAAGTGCGCCGCGCCCCGTTATCATCCTGGATGTGAATTTGCCTCCCCCCCCCTCCCTCCCCACCCCCGCTGTATCGCCGGGCGTCGGCAACGGCAGGAAGAGGAGGCGTGTCACCTCGGCTGGCCGCTGGGGGAGCGCCAATTAAAGGCAGTGGTTTTCAGGTAGGCCAAACTTTATTCTTTGCACCAGTCTGGTGCCTGCTGAAAGCTTTCGATGCTTCATTGCTGCCCTCCACTCTCAGAGCGTTTGGGGCTGTAATGGCAGTCGCGCAGGTTGCCTGGCAACACAGAACTGAGTATGTTGTGCGCCATCACTGGCCCTTCCCTTTAAGTCAGGGAGCAGCCTCCGATGCCGGTATCTTTGCGCTCCACATTGTTCAGCGCTCTGCCGCTAACACCCCACTCTCGCACATTAGCGCCCTAAGAGAAGTGGTTAGTGTTTGATTTAACGCTCCACTCCCCTCTTGGAGCGCTAAAGCTCAATTTCCCGGGACCAGAAAATGATTATCGCCTGGCGATACTTTTCCGAGATTTCAAAAGTTATCCCCCCAACCGGGCCGCTACAGAATATCTAGCCCTAGAGTTTTACCATTCCCACAGCAGAAAATCAAACTGCCCCCACCCATCCCCCATCCCACCCCACATCGCCCCCACCCCACCCACTCCCTCACCCCAACCCACTCCCCATCAGCCCTCCCCTCCCCACCCCAACCCACTCCCCATCAGCCCTCCCCTCCCCACCCCAACCCACTCCCCATCAGCCCTCCCCCACTGCTCCTCCCCCTCCCCCACCCCACCCCACATCACCCAGCCCCATCCCACCCCACATCGCCCCTAGACCACCCACTCCCTCACCCCAACCCACTCCCCATCAGCCCTCCCCACTCCCCATCAGCCCTCCCCACCGCTCCTCCCCCTCCCCACCCCACCCCACATCACCCATCCCCCATCCCACCCCACATCGCCCCCACCCCACCTACTCGCTCACCCCAACCCACTCCCCATCAGCCCTCCCCCTCCCCACCCCAACCCACTCCCCATCAGCCCTCCCCCACCGCTCCTCCCCCTCCCCCATCCCACCCCACATCGCCCCCCACCCCACCTACTCCCTCACCCCACCATCACCCCACATCACCCCTCCCCCACCCCACCCCCACCCAACATTACCCCTCCCCCACCCCACATCACCCCTCCCCCACCCCCCATTTCCCCTCCCCCACCCCACCCCGCATCGCCCCTACACCACATCACTGCTCCTCCCCCCCCCCCTCCCCCACCACCACCCCACATCAACCCTCCCCCACCCCACCCCGCATCGCCCCTAGACCACACCACCGCACCTCCCCCGCCCCAACCCACTCCCCATCACCCCTCCCCCACCCCCATCGCCACCAGTCCCCAGCGCGTGGCACTGGCGTAATCCAGAGATTACTGCATCTGAGGTCCTGCTTTTTAGCCTCCTCCCTAGCTCCTTAAACTCTGACTGCAGGACCTTAACCCTCTTTCCTCTTCCTCAGTGTCAGTGGTTCTGCATATCCTTCTATTCCATTCTTCCTCATGTCATCTCATCTATGCTATTCGCTTCAACTACTCCCTGTGGTAGTGAGTTCACATTCTAAGAACATAAGACCATAAGAAATAGGAGCAGGAGTCGGCCACTTGGCCCCTCGAGCCTGCTCCGCCATTCAATAAGATCATGGCTGATCTTGGGCTCAAAGCCAGTTCCCTGCCCGCTCCCCATAACCCTTCACTCCCTTATCTTGCAAAAATCTGTCTATCTCCACCTTAAATGTATTTAATGACCCAGCCTCCACGGCTCTCTGGGGCAGAGAATTCCACAGATTTACGACCCTCTGAGAGAAGAAATTCCTCCTCATCTCAGTTCTAAAAGGGCGACCCTTTATTCTGAAACTATGCCCCCGAGTTCTAGATTTCCCCACGAGGGGAAACATCCTCTCTGCATCTACCCTGTCAAGCCCCTTCAGTATCTTATATGTTTCAATAAGATCACCTCATACTTCTAAATTCCAATGAGTATAGGCCCAGCCTGCTCAACCTTTCCTCATAAGTCAACCGCCTCATCTCAGGAATTAACCTAGTGAATCATCTCTGAACTGCCTCCAATGCAAGTATATCCTTGCTGATTCTAACCATTCTCTGGGTAAAGAAGTTTCTCCTGAATTCCCTATTGGATTTATTAGTGACTATCTTATATTTATGGCCCCTAGTTCTGGTCTCACCCGCAAGTGCAAACGTCTTCTCTACGTCTACCCTATCAAACCCTTTCATAAGCATAAAGACCTTGGTCAGGTCACCCTTCAGTATCCTCTTTTCTAGAGAGAGGAGAATAATGAGGAGAGGGTTATTAATCCAGGTCTCTGGATTCCTAATCCAGTAACACAACCACTACACTACCGTTTCCCTGTGTTATTCTGTAAATAATATAACAGCACAGTTCAGGTGTAGGCGTATTATGGATACACCGTTTTATCTCCGGTGCAATACAGATTCTTCTCAGCGATGAAAAGAGACACTAATAGGTTGTACTCCAGTACCTGATGGAGGGAGGGACGGAACCTGGACACTTTCTGAAGAGGCAGATGAACCATATGGATGTCTAAAGAAATGAGGAACAAAGATGAAAAAGATGTTAATCCAAGGCCCTGTCAGTTCCCTCAGGTGGATGTAAAAGAACACATGGTACTATTTGAAGAAGACCAGGAAAGTTCTCCCCGGTGTCCTACATACAAACATACGAACATACGAATTAGGAGCAGGAGTAGGCCACTCGGCCCTTCGAGCCTGCTCCGCCATTCAATAAGATCATGGCTGATCTGATTACTCCACATTCCCGCCTACCCCCGATAACCTTTCACCCCCTTGCTTATCAAGAATCTATCTACCTCTGCCTTAAAAATATTCAAAGACTCTGCTTCCACCGCCCTCTGAGGAAGAGAGTTCCAAAGACTCACAACCCTCTGTGAGAAAAAATTTCTCCTCATCTCTGTCTTAAATGGGCGACCCCTTATTTTAAACAGTGACCCCTAGTTCTAGATTCTCCCACAAGAGGAAACATCCTCTCCACATCCACCCTGTCCAGACCCCTCAGGATCTTATATGTTTCAATCAAGTCACCTCTTACTCTTCTAAACTCCAGCTGATACAAGCCTAGCCTGTCCAACCTTTCCTCATAAGACAACCCGCCCATTCCAGGTATTAGTCTAGTAAACCTTCTCTGAACTGCTTCCAACGCATTTACATCCTTCCTTAAATAAGGAGACCAATACTGTACACAGTACTCCAGATGTGGTCTCACCAATGCCCTGTATAACTGAAGCATAACCTCCCTACTTTTGTATTCAATTCCCCTCGCAATAAACGATAACATTGTATTAGCTTTCCTAATTACTTGCTGTACCTGCATACTAACCTTTTGCAGTTCATGCACTAGGGCACCCAGATCCCTCTGCATCTCAGAGCTCTGCAATCTCTCACCATTTAGATAACATGCTTCTTTTTTATTCTTTCTGCCAAAATGGACAATTTCACATTTTCCCACATTATACTCCATTTGCCAGATCTTTGCCCACTCACTTAACCTATCTATATCCCTTTGTAGCCTCCTTATGTCCTCTTCACAATTTACTTTCCTACCTATTTTGTGTCATCAGCAAATTTAGCAACCATACCTTTGGTCCCTTCATCCAAGTCATTTATATAAATTTTTAAAAGTTAAGGCCCCAGCACTGATGTGGCACACCACTCGTTACATCTTGCCAATCAGAAAATGACCCATTTATGCCTACTCTCTGTTTCCTGTTAGCTAGCCAATCTTCTATCCATGCCAATATGTTACCCCCTACACCATGAGCTTATATTTTCCGCAATAACCTTTGATGTGGCACCTTATCAAATGCCTTCTGGAAATCTAAGTGCAGTACATCCACCGGTTCCCCTTTATCTACAGCAGATGTTACTTCCTCAAAGAACTCCAATAGATTGGTTAAACATGATTTCTCTTTCACTAAACCATGTTGACTCTGCCTGATTACCTTGAACTTTTCTAAGTGCCCTGCTTTAATGTCTTTAATAATAATATTTATCCCTCAACCAACAACTAAGACAGATCATCTGGCCTTTTATTTCAAGCTATTTGTGGGAGCTTGCTGTGTACAAATTGACTGCCGCATTTCCTACATTACCAAAGTGATTACACTTCAGAAAGTACTTCATTGCTGTAAAGCGCTTTGGGATGTCCTGAGGTGGTGAAAGGTACTACATAAATGCAAGTTCTTTCTTTAGGTTTGGTCGGTGATCTACATTGAGTTAGGGTTCTGATCTCAAAACGAGCAGTTGTAGGAGTTGCTAAAATTGGTCTCAGGACTATGGACTTAGGAAGAATGGGAAAAAAACAAACAAACAGGGCTGCCACTTCCAGAAAGTGAGAGGGTGTTGGATGAGGACAGGAACAGGCTTGCCTATGATGTCAAATGGGCTCCTGGTGCAAATTACCAAGGCTCATGCTTGATGGACGGACACTTGTGTTGGGTTCTTGATAATAGAGGGTTTTATTATTGATAATGGAGGGTTTGGGGTTTTGATAATGGAGGGTTTGCGGTTTTGATAATAGAGAGTTTGGGGTTTTGATAATAGAGAGTTTGGAGTTTTGATAATAGAGAGTTTGGGGTTTTGATAATAGAGAGTTTGGGGTTTTGATAATAGAGAGTTTGGAGTTTTGATAATAGAGAGTTTGGGGTTTTGATAATAGAGAGTTTGGGGTTTTGATAATAGAGAGTTTGGAGTTTTGATAATAGAGAGTTTGGGGTTTTGATAATAGAGAGTTTGGGGTTTTGATAATAGAGAGTTTGGGGTTTTGATAATAGAGAGTTTGGGGTTTTGATAATAGAGAGTTTGGGGTTTTGATAATAGAGAGTTTGGGGTTTTGATAATAGAGAGTTTGGGGTTTTGATAATAGAGAGTTTGGGGTTTTGATAATAGAGAGTTTGGGGTTTTGATAATAGAGAGTTTGGGGTTTTGATAATAGAGAGTTTGGGGTTTTGATAATAGAGAGTTTGGGTTTTTGATAATAGAGAGTTTGGGGTTTTGATAATAGAGAGTTTGGGTTTTTGATAATAGAGAGTTTGGGGTTTTGATAATAGAGAGTTTGGGTTTTTTGATAATAGAGAGTTTGGAGTTTTGATAATAGAGAGTTTGGGGTTTTGATAATAGAGAGTTTGGGGTTTTGATAATAGAGAGTTTGGGGTTTTGATAATAGAGAGTTTGGGGTTTTGATAATAGAGAGTTTGGGTTTTTGATAATAGAGAGTTTGGGGTTTTGATAATAGAGAGTTTGGGGTTTTGATAATAGAGAGTTTGGGGTTTTGATAATAGAGAGTTTGGGGTTTTGATAATAGAGAGTTTGGGGTTTTGATAATAGAGAGTTTGGGGTTTTGATAATAGAGAGTTTGGGTTTTGATAATAGAGAGTTTGGGGTTTTGATAATAGAGAGTTTGGGGTTTTGATAATAGAGAGTTTGGGGTTTTGATAATAGAGAGTTTGGGGTTTTGATAATAGAGAGTTTGGGGTTTTGATAATAGAGAGTTTGGGGTTTTGATAATAGAGAGTTTGGGGTTTTGATAATAGAGAGTTTGGGGTTTTGATAATAGAGAGTTTGGGGTTTTGATAATAGAGAGTTTGGGGTTTTGATAATAGAGAGTTTGGGGTTTTGATAATAGAGAGTTTGGGTTTTGATAATAGAGAGTTTGGGTTTTGATAATAGAGAGTTTGGGGTTTTGATAATAGAGAGTTTGGGGTTTTGATAATAGAGAGTTTGGGGTTTTGATAATAGAGAGTTTGGGGTTTTGATAATAGAGAGTTTGGGGTTTTGATAATAGAGAGTTTGGAGTTTTGATAATAGAGAGTTTGGGTTTTGATAATAGAGAGTTTGGGGTTTTGATAATAGAGAGTTTGGGTTTTGATAATAGAGGTTGAGTTTGATATAGAGAGTTTGGGGTTTTGATAATAGAGAGTTTGGGGTTTTGATAATAGAGAGTTTGGGTTTTGATAATAGAGAGTTTGGGGTTTTGATAATAGAGAGTTTGGGGTTTTTGATAATAGAGAGTTTGGGGTTTTGATAATAGAGAGTTTGGGGTTTTGATAATAGAGAGTTTGGGTTTTGATAATAGAGAGTTTGGGGTTTTGATAATAGAGAGTTTGGGGTTTTGATAATAGAGAGTTTGGGGTTTTGATAATAGAGAGTTTGGGGTTTTTGATAATAGAGAGTTTGGGGTTTTGATAATAGAGAGTTTGGGGTTTGATAATAGAGAGTTTGGGGTTTTGATAATAGAGAGTTTGGGGTTTTGATAATAGAGAGTTTGGGGTTTTGATAATAGAGAGTTTGGGGTTTTGATAATAGAGAGTTTGGGGTTTTGATAATAGAGAGTTTGGGGTTTTGATAATAGAGAGTTTGGGGTTTTGATAATAGAGAGTTTGGGGTTTTGATAATAGAGAGTTTGGGGTTTTGATAATAGAGAGTTTGGGTTTTTTGATAATAGAGAGTTTGGGGTTTTGATAATAGAGAGTTTGGGGTTTTGATAATAGAGAGTTTGGGTTTTGATAATAGAGAGTTTGGGGTTTTTGATAATAGAGAGTTTGGGGTTTTGATAATAGAGAGTTTGGGGTTTTGATAATAGAGAGTTTGGGTTTTGATAATAGAGAGTTTGGGGTTTTGATAATAGAGAGTTTGGGGTTTTGATAATAGAGAGTTTGGGGTTTTGATAATAGAGAGTTTGGGGTTTTGATAATAGAGAGTTTGGGGTTTTGATAATAGAGAGTTTGGGGTTTTGATAATAGAGAGTTTGGGGTTTTGATAATAGAGAGTTTGGGGTTTTGATAATAGAGAGTTTGGGGTTTTGATAATAGAGAGTTTGGGGTTTTGATAATAGAGAGTTTGGGGTTTTGATAATAGAGAGTTTGGGGTTTTGATAATAGAGAGTTTGGGTTTTGATAATAGAGAGTTTGGGGTTTTGATAATAGAGAGTTTGGGGTTTTGATAATAGAGAGTTTGGGGTTTTGATAATAGAGAGTTTGGGGTTTTGATAATAGAGAGTTTGGGTTTTGATAATAGAGAGTTTGGGGTTTTTGATAATAGAGAGTTTGGGGTTTTTTGATAATAGAGAGTTTGGGTTTTTGATAATAGAGAGTTTGGGGTTTTGATAATAGAGAGTTTGGGTTTTTGATAATAGAGAGTTTGGGGTTTTGATAATAGAGAGTTTGGGTTTTGATAATAGAGAGTTTGGGGTTTTGATAATAGAGAGTTTGGGGTTTTGATAATAGAGAGTTTGGGGTTTTGATAATAGAGAGTTTGGGGTTTTGATAATAGAGAGTTTGGGGTTTTGATAATAGAGAGTTTGGGGTTTTGATAATAGAGAGTTTGGGGTTTTGATAATAGAGAGTTTGGGGTTTTGATAATAGAGAGTTTGGGGTTTTGATAATAGAGAGTTTGGGGTTTTGATAATAGAGAGTTTGGGGTTTTGATAATAGAGAGTTTTGGGGTTTTGATAATAGAGAGTTTGGGGTTTTGATAATAGAGAGTTTGGGGTTTTGATAATAGAGAGTTTGGGGTTTTGATAATAGAGAGTTTGGGGTTTTGATAATAGAGAGTTTGGGGTTTTGATAATAGAGAGTTTGGGGTTTTGATAATAGAGAGTTTGGGGTTTTGATAATAGAGAGTTTGGGGTTTTGATAATAGAGAGTTTGGGGTTTTGATAATAGAGAGTTTGGGTTTTGATAATAGAGAGTTTGGGGTTTTGATAATAGAGAGTTTGGGGTTTTGATAATAGAGAGTTTGGGGTTTTGATAATAGAGAGTTTGGGGTTTTGATAATAGAGAGTTTGGGTTTTGATAATAGAGAGTTTGGGTTTTTGATAATAGAGAGTTTGGGGTTTTGATAATAGAGAGTTTGGGGTTTTGATAATAGAGAGTTTGGGGTTTTGATAATAGAGAGTTTGGGGTTTTGATAATAGAGAGTTTGGGGTTTTGATAATAGAGAGTTTGGGTTTTGATAATAGAGAGTTTGGGGTTTTGATAATAGAGAGTTTGGGGTTTTGATAATAGAGAGTTTGGGGTTTTGATAATAGAGAGTTTTTTGATAATAGAGAGTTTGGGGTTTTGATAATAGAGAGTTTGGGGTTTTGATAATAGAGAGTTTGGGGTTTTGATAATAGAGAGTTTGGGGTTTTGATAATAGAGAGTTTGGGGTTTTGATAATAGAGAGTTTGGGGTTTTGATAATAGAGAGTTTGGGGTTTTGATAATAGAGAGTTTGGGGTTTTGATAATAGAGAGTTTGGGGTTTTGATAATAGAGAGTTTGGGGTTTTGATAATAGAGAGTTTGGGGTTTTGATAATAGAGAGTTTGGGGTTTTGATAATAGAGAGTTTGGGGTTTTGATAATAGAGAGTTTGGAGTTTTGATAATAGAGAGTTTGGGTTTTGATAATAGAGAGTTTGGGTTTTGATAATAGAGAGTTTGGGGTTTTGATAATAGAGAGTTTGGGGTTTTGATAATAGAGAGTTTGGAGTTTTGATAATAGAGAGTTTGGGGTTTTGATAATAGAGAGTTTGGGGTTTTGATAATAGAGAGTTTGGGGTTTTGATAATAGAGAGTTTGGGGTTTTGATAATGGGGTTTTGATAATAGAGAGTTTGGGGTTTTGATAATAGAGAGTTTGGGGTTTTGATAATAGAGAGTTTGGGGTTTTGATAATAGAGAGTTTGGGGTTTTGATAATAGAGAGTTTGGGGTTTTGATAATAGAGAGTTTGGGGTTTTGATAATAGAGAGTTTGGGGTTTTGATAATAGAGAGTTTGGGGTTTTGATAATAGAGAGTTTGGGGTTTTGATAATAGAGAGTTTGGGGTTTTGATAATAGAGAGTTTGGGTTTTGATAATAGAGAGTTTGGGGTTTTGATAATAGAGAGTTTGGGGTTTTGATAATAGAGAGTTTGGGGTTTTGATAATAGAGAGTTTGGGTTTTGATAATAGAGAGTTTGGGGTTTTGATAATAGAGAGTTTGGGTTTTGATAATAGAGAGTTTGGGGTTTTGATAATAGAGAGTTTGGGGTTTTGATAATAGAGAGTTTGGGGTTTTGATAATAGAGAGTTTGGGGTTTTGATAATAGAGAGTTTGGGGTTTTGATAATAGAGAGTTTGGGGTTTTGATAATAGAGAGTTTGGGGTTTTGATAATAGAGAGTTTGGGGTTTTGATAATAGAGAGTTTGGGGTTTTGATAATAGAGAGTTTGGGGTTTTGATAATAGAGAGTTTGGGGTTTTGATAATAGAGAGTTTGGGGTTTTGATAATAGAGAGTTTGGGGTTTTGATAATAGAGAGTTTGGGGTTTTGATAATAGAGAGTTTGGGGTTTTGATAATAGAGAGTTTGGGGTTTTGATAATAGAGAGTTTGGGGTTTTGATAATAGAGAGTTTGGAGTTTTGATAATAGAGAGTTTGGGGTTTTGATAATAGAGAGTTTGGGGTTTTGATAATAGAGAGTTTGGGGTTTTGATAATAGAGAGTTTGGGGTTTTGATAATAGAGAGTTTGGGGTTTTGATAATAGAGAGTTTGGGTTTTGATAATAGAGAGTTTGGGGTTTTGATAATAGAGAGTTTGGAGTTTTGATAATAGAGAGTTTGGGGTTTTGATAATAGAGAGTTTGGGGTTTTGATAATAGAGAGTTTGGGTTTTGATAATAGAGAGTTTGGGGGTTTTGAAGGTGTTTGGGTTTTTGATAATAGAGAGTTTGGAGTTTTGATAATAGAGAGTTTGGAGTTTTGATAATAGAGAGTTTGGGGTTTTGAGAATAGAGAGTTTGGGTTTTGATAATAGAGAGTTTGGGGTTTGATATTAGAGAGTTGGGGTTTTGATAATAGAGAGTTTGGGGTTTTGATAATAGAGAGTTTGGGGTTTTGATAATAGAGAGTTTGGGTTTTGATAATAGAGTGTTTGGGGTTTTGATAATAGAGTCTGGGGTTTTGATAATAGAGAGTTTTGGGGTTTTGATAATAGAGAGTTTGGAGTTTTGATAATAGAGAGTTTGGGGTTTTGATATAGAGAGTTTGGGGTTTTGATAATAGAGAGTTCTGGGGTTTTGATAATAAAGGTTTGGGGTTTTGATAATAGAGAGTTTGGGGTTTTGATAATAGAGAGTTTGGGGTTTTGATAATAGAGAGTTTGGGGTTTTGATAATAGAGAGTTTGGGGTTTGATAATAGAGAGTCTGGGGTTTTGATAATAGAGAGTTTGGGGTTTTTGATAATAGAGAGTTTGGGGTTTTGATAATAGAGAGTTTGGGTTTTGATAATAGAGAGTTTGGGGTTTTGATAATAGAGAGTTTGGGGTTTTGATAATAGAGAGTTTGGGGTTTTGATAATAGAGAGTTTGGGGTTTTTGATAATAGAGAGTTTGGGGTTTTGATAATAGAGAGTTTGGGGTTTTGATAATAGAGAGTTTGGGGTTTTGATAATAGAGAGTTTGGGGTTTTGATAATAGAGAGTTTGGGGTTTTGATAATAGAGAGTTTGGGGTTTTGATAATAGAGAGTTTGGGGTTTTGATAATAGAGAGTTTGGGTTTTGATAATAGAGAGTTTGGGGTTTTGATAATAGAGAGTTTGGAGTTTTGATAATAGAGAGTTTGGGTTTTGATAATAGAGAGTTTGGAGTTTTGATAATAGAGAGTTTGGGGTTTTGATAATAGAGAGTTTGGGGTTTTGATAATAGAGAGTTTGGGGTTTTTGATAATAGAGAGTTTGGGGTTTTGATAATAGAGAGTTTGGGGTTTTGATAATAGAGAGTTTGGGGTTTTGATAATAGAGAGTTTGGGGTTTTGATAATAGAGAGTTTGGGGTTTTGATAATAGAGAGTTTGGGGTTTTGATAATAGAGAGTTTGGGGTTTTGATAATAGAGAGTTTGGGGTTTTGATAATAGAGAGTTTGGGGTTTTGATAATAGAGAGTTTGGGGTTTTGATAATAGAGAGTTTGGGGTTTTGATAATAGAGAGTTTGGGTTTTGATAATAGAGAGTTTGGGGTTTTGATAATAGAGAGTTTGGGGTTTTGATAATAGAGAGTTTGGGGTTTTGATAATAGAGAGTTTGGGGTTTTGATAATAGAGAGTTTGGGGTTTTGATAATAGAGAGTTTGGAGTTTTGATAATAGAGAGTTTGGGGTTTTGATAATAGAGAGTTTGGGGTTTTGATAATAGAGAGTTTGGAGTTTTGATAATAGAGAGTTTAGGGTTTTGATAACAGAGAGTTTGGGGTTTTGATAATAGAGAGTTTGGGGTTTTGATAATAGAGAGTTTGGGGTTTTGATAATAGAGAGTTTGGGGTTTTGATAATAGAGAGTTTGGGGTTTTGATAATAGAGAGTTTGGGGTTTTGATAATAGAGAGTTTGGGGTTTTGATAATAGAGAGTTTGGGTGTTTGATAATAGAGAGTCTGGGGTTTTGATAATAGAGAGTTTGGGGTTTTGATAATAGAGAGTTTGGGGTTTTGATAATAGAGAGTTTGGGGTTTTGATAATAGAGAGTTTGGGGTTTTTGATAATAGAGAGTTTGGGGTTTTGATAATAGAGAGTTTGGGGTTTTTGATAATAGAGAGTCTGGGGTTTTGATAATAGAGAGTTTGGAGTTTTGATAATAGAGAGTTTGGAGTTTTGATAATAGAGAGTTTGGGGTTTTGATAATAGAGAGTTTGGGGTTTTGATAATAGAGAGTTTGGGGTTTTTGATAATAGAGAGTCTGGGGTTTTGATAATAGAGAGTTTGGGGTTTTGATAATAGAGAGTTTGGGGTTTTGATAATAGAGAGTTTGGGGTTTTTGATAATAGAGAGTCTGGGGTTTTGATAATAGAGAGTTTGGGTTTTCCCAACGGTGTAAAGAGTGGATTCACCATGTGATGTGGGACAGACCTAAAAGTTCCCAAGTTCAACCCCTGGTCAGTAGTCAGCACCATGGGAGTTACACTCGATCCCTGGCTAGCGAAACCAGGGGATGAGGAGGAAATCAGACAGGATTCCCATTCCAGATTGGCATCCATCTGTAAAAGATACGCGTTGGGACATCTGATGTGCGCAAGATCAGGATGGATTGTGATCAATCCCAAGGCTGAATAGCCCTGCTAACAGAAAAGTCATGGATACATTCCAGCTTTTCCCACACCAGGACTGCCAGGCGATGATTCCTTATCGATAAATCTTAGCGCACCACTCAACAGATACTTTTTAGAATCTGTCGCTAACTCTCAACATAATAGAAAATGCTGAGAATATTTTGGCAAATGACCAAAAGGAGACGGTGGTTTCCTTACCTTGGTTGACGTTGAGTCTGCAGCAAACCTGAATAAATCGAAAAGGAAAAGGTCAATTTAATCTGAAAGACATTGTGGACAGTGGGAATCAGGAACTCGCTCCCACAGCAGGCGGTGGATGCTGGGGGTCAATTCACACTTTCAAGATTGAGATTGACAGATTGTTGTTGGGGAAGGGTATCAAGGGTTATGAAGCAAAGGTGGGTAAATGGAGTTGAGGTACAGATCAGCCATGATCTGATTAAATGGCGGAACAGGCTCGCGGGGCTGAATGGCCTTCTTTAACTGAATGAAGGAACAGACTCGACGGGCTGAATGGCCTTCTTTAACTGAATGAAGGAACAGGCTCGAGGGGCAGAATGGCCTTCTTTAACTGAATGGAGGAACAGGCTCGAGGGGCTGAATGGCCTTCTTTAACTGAATGGAGGAACAGGCTCGAGAGGCTGAATGGCCTTCTTTAACTGAATGGAGGAACAGGCTCGAGAGGCTGAATGGCCTTCTTTAACTGAATGGAGGAACAGGCTCGAGGGCTGAATGGCCTTCTTTAACTGAATAGAGGAATAGGCTCGAGGGGCTGAATGGCCTTCTTTAACAATGGAGGAACAGGCTCGAGGGGCTGAATGGCCTTCTTTAACTGAATGGCGGAACAGGCTCGAGGGGCTGAATTTCCTTCTTTAACAATGGAGGAACAGGCTCGAGGGGCTGAATGGCCTTCTTTAACAATGGAGGAACAGGCTCGAGGGGCTGAATGGCCTTCTTTAACAATGGAGGAACAGGCTCGAGGGGCTGAATGGCCTTCTTTAACTGAATGGAGGGACAGGCTCGAGGGGCTGAATGGCCTCCTCTTGTTCCTTACGTTCCTATATTACATCAGTCAGTAGATGTCAAATTGTGGTTTGAAACACTTTCACCGAGTAAGGAGGAATGAAAATGACCAAAGGTTGGCAGTACCTGTGGTTCAAAGTCAGTCAGCAACTCTGCTCAACATTAAAGACAGCAGCAAATCCCTCAGTATCATCCGCTGTCACACAACACTCCAAAACAAGAGCCAGGAGCTGATTAAGGATTGCAGCTCTTTCAGTCTGTGGGCCTCTCTAATATATCAAACACTGCTATGTTGCTATTATTGAAACTTTAGCACAGTTGACCCACCATCGTCCTCCAACGCCTCTCCTCTGTTTTCCAGCCGGGTGGGACTGCCCTCACCTGGTCCCACTCTTACCCACCAGTCATAGCCCGAGAATCACCTGCAACGGCTTCTCTTCCCGTCCCCTGGACTGTTACCTCTGGAGTCCCCCAAGGATCTGTCCTTGGTCCCCTCCTATTTCTCATCGACACGCTGCCCCTCAGCGACATCATCTGAAAACTCATCGACAGGTTCCACATGTACGCTGATGACACCCAGCTCTGCCTCACCACCACCTCTCTCTACCCCTCCAATGTGTTTCTTGTCCAACATCCTGGATAAGCCGCAATTTCCTTCAGTTAAATATTGAGAAGACATTGGGCTTGGGTCCCCGGCACCTACTCCGTTTCCTAGCGACCTACTCCGTTCCCTAGCTACCTACTCCGTTCACTAGCCACCTACTCCGTTCCCTAGCTACCTACTCCATTCCCTAGCTACCTACTCCGTTCCCTAGCCACAAACTCCGTTCTCTAGCCACCTACTCTGTTCCCTGGCCACCTACTCCGTTCCCTAGCTACCTACTCCGTTCCCTAGCTACCTACTCCATTCCCTAGCTACCTACCCCGTTCCCTAGCTACCTACTCCGTTCACTAGCCACCTACTCCGTTCCCTAGCTACCTACTCCATTCCCTAGCTACCTACTCCGTTCCCTAGCCACAAACTCCGTTCTCTAGCCACCTACTCTGTTCCCTGGCCACCTACTCCGTTCCCTGGCCACCTACTCCGTTCACTAGCTACCTACTCCGTTCCCTAGCCACCTACTCTGTTCCCTAGCCACCTACTCCGTTCCCTAGCCACCTACTCCGTTCCCTAGCCACCTACTCCGTTCCCTAGCTACCTACTCCGTTCCCTAGCTAACTATTCCGTTACCTAGCTACCTACTCATTTCCCCAGCTACCTACTCCGTTCCCTAGCTACCTACTCCGTTCCCTAGCTACCTACTCCGTTCCCTAGCTAACTATTCCGTTACCTAGCTACCTACTCATTTCCCCAGCTACCTACTCCGTTCCCTAGCTACCTACTCCGTTCCCTAGCTACCTACTCCGTTCCCTGGCCACCTACTCCGTTCCCTGGCCACCTACTCCGTTCCCTAGCTGCCTACTCCGTTCCCTAGCTAACTATTCCGTTACCTAGCTACCTACTCATTTCCCCAGCTACCTACTCCGTTCCCTAGCCACCAACTCCATTCCCTAGCCACCTACTCCGTTCCCTAGCTACCTACTCCGTTCCCTAGCTAACTATTCCGTTACCTAGCTACCTACTCATTTCCCCAGCTACCTACTCCGTTCCCTAGCCACCTACTCCGTTCCCTAGCCACCAACTCCATTCCCTAGCCACCTACTCCATTCCGTAGCCACCAACTCCATTCCCTAGTCACCTACTCCGTTCCCTAGCCACCTACTCCGTTCCCTAGATACCTACTCCGTTCTCTAGCTACCTACTCCGTTCCCTAGCCACCTACTCCATTCCCTAGCCACCTACTCCGTTCCCTAGCTACCTACTCTGTTCCCTGGCCACCTACTCCGCTCCCTAGCTACCTACTCCGTTCCCTAGCTACCTACTCTGTTCCCTGGCCACCTACTCCGTTCCCTAGCCACCTACTCCGTTCCCTAGCCACGAACTCCATTCCCTAGCTCCCTACTCCGTTCCCTAGCCAGCTACTCCGTTCCCTAGCTACCTACTCCGTTCCCTAGCTACCTACTCCGTTCCCTAGCCACCTACTCCGTTCCCTAGCCACCTACTCCGTTCACTAGCTAACTACTCCATTCACTAGCTACTTACTCCGTTCCCTAGCTACCTACTCCGTTCCCTAGCCACCTACTCCGTTCCCTGGCCACCTACTCCGTTCCCTAGCTACCTACTCCGTTCCCTAGCTACGTACTCCGTTCCCTAGCTACGTACTCCGTTCCCTAGCTACCTACTCCGTTCCCTAGCTACCTACTCCGTTCCCTAGCTACGTACTCCGTTCCCTAGCTACCTACTCCGTTCCCTAGCTACCTACTCCTTTCCCTAGCCACCTACTCCGTTCCCTAGCTACCTACTCCGTTCCCTAGCTACCTACTCTGTTCCCTGGCCACCTACTCCGCTCCCTAGCTACCTACTCCGTTCCCTAGCTACCTACTCCATTCCCTAGCCACCTACTCCGTTCCCTAGCTACCTACTCCGTTCCCTAGCTACCTACTCTGTTCCCTGGCCACCTACTCCGCTCCCTAGCTACCTACTCCGTTCCCTAGCTACCTACTCCGTTCCCTAGATACCTACTCCATTCCCTAGCCACAAACTCCATTCCCTAGCTACCTACTCCGTTCCCTAGCTACCTACTCCATTCCCTAGCCACCTACTCCGTTCCCTAGCCACCTACTCCATTCCCTAGCTACCTACTCCGTTCCCTAGCTACCTACTCCGTTCCCTAGCCACCTACTCCGTTCCCTAGCGACCTACTCCGTTCCCTAGCCACCTACTCCGTTCCCTAGCCACCTACTCCGTTCCCTAGCCACCTACTCCGTTCCCTAGCGACCTACTCCGTTCCCTAGCCACCTACTCCGTTCCCTAGCCACCTACTCCGTTCCCTAGCTACCTACTCCGTTCCCTAGCTACCTACTCCGTTCCCTAGCCACCTACTCCGTTCCCTAGCCACCTACTCCGTTCCCTAGCCCCCTACTCCATTCCCTAGCCACCTACTCCGTTCCCTAGCCACCTACTCCGTTCCCTAGCCACCTACTACTTTCCCTAGCTACCTACTCCGTTCCCTAGCCACCTACTCCGTTCCCTAGCCACCTACTCCATTCCCTAGCCACCTACTCCGTTCCCTAGCCACCTACTCCATTCCCTAGCTACCTACTCCGTTCCCTAGCCACCTACTCCGTTCCCTAGCTACCTACTCCGTTCCCTAGCTACCTACTCCGTTCCCTAGCTACCTACTCCGTTCCCTAGCTACCTACTCCGTTCCCTAGCTACCTACTCCATCCCCCTCCCTGGCCAATGTCTGAGGCTGAACCACACCATTCACAACCTTGCTGTCCTATTTCACCTTGACCACTCCATCACCAAGATTACTTCCACCTCCATAACATCGCCCGCCTCTGCCCCGTCTCAGCTTATCTGCTGCTGAAACCCTCATCCAAACCTTTGTTAGCTCTAGACTTGACTATTCCAATGCTCTCCTGGCTGGCCTTCCATCTTCCACCCTACATAAACTTGAGCTCATTCTAAACACTGCTGCCCGTCTAAGGAAGAGAAGTCCTTTTTGACACAATTTTCAAGCTGGACATTAAAACTTGCTGAGCTGTGGCAAAACAGCGAAATCAGACGGTGCTATCAAGAAGGAACAAAGACATTGTGTAGCTAAAGGAGACGTCTGTGTAAACAACGAGAAATTAGGCCCTGACGAGATAACACAGAACTCAATGGGCCTCTTCAATAAACAGTCCTTATCAGAAAATTTTCCAGCTAGACGGCTGAGATTTGCGTGAGCTATCCAGCCAATCAACTGTTACTGTGGTCTTCACATGATGGAAATTTACTGAAAAGGAGGTGCGGGCTTTAACTTTAAGTTTTAAAGAAAAACCGCAATATATTATTGGTTATCATGACATGAGGCTATCAGCGATAGGTCAATGAGACCTCGGCGATGTAACATCCTGTCCACCATTGAAAGGAAAAAGGTATAAAAGAAGCTGTTACGGAAACTTCGTTACTGCAGCCGAGGGGTCGGAAGGAGAGCCGCAGTCAACAAGAAGGGAACCCGACCGATCGTCGGAAGGAGAGAGCTGCAATCAACAGGAGCTGGCCACTTCGGGGTGATTGTATGACCATTTACTTAGAACATATTTGGGCATTGTATTGTTAGAGCATCTTTATTGCTAAGAGTAGAGTATTGCCATTTAAATCTATAAGCGTTTTTGTTTCCTTTTCTCTGAAATAACAGAGAGGATTGATGAAGGGAATGCAATGGATGTTGTCTACATGGATTTTCGGAAGGCGTTTGACAAAGTACCACATAGAAGGCTGGTTAACAAAATTGAGGCTCATGGAATAGGTGGGTCAGTGGCAGCTTGGATAAGGAATTGGCTTAAGGACAGAAAACAGCGAGTTGTGGTAAATGGCTGTTTTTCAGACTGGAGGATGGTAGACAGTGGTGTCCCCCAAGGGTCAGTGCTGGGGCCACTGCTTTTTTTGATATATATAACTGTCCTGGATATTGGAATAGAGAGCAGAATTTCTAAATTTACAGATGACACCAAACTTGGCGGTGTGGCAAACAGTGATGATGATACCAATCGACTGCAACAGGACATAGAAAGGCTGGCAGAATGGGCAGACAAGTGGCAGATGGAATTTAATACAGAGAAGTGTGAGGTGATGCATTTTGGCAGAAGGAACAGGGAGAGGCAATATACACTTAATGGCACAGTTTTAAAGAGTGTGCAGGGACAGAGGGACCTGAGGGTTAATGTGCATAGGTCCCTGAAGGTGGCAGGACATATTGAGAAAGTGGTTAACAAAGCATATGGGATCTTGGGCTTCATAAATAGAGGTATTGAGTGCAAAAGTAGAGAAGTTCTGCTGAACCTTTATAAAGCGCTGGTTAGGCCACAACTGGAGTATTGCGTCCAGTTCTGGTCACCACACTTTAGGAAGGATTTGAAGCCCCTTGATAGGGTGCAGAGGAGATTTACCAGAATGGTTCCGGGGATGGGGGATCTTAGCTACAAGGACAGTTTGGAGAAGCTGGATTTGTTTTCATTAGAGCAAAGGAGGTTGAGGGGTGATTTGATAGAGGTGTACAAGATTATGATGGGTTTGGATAGGCTAGATGGGGAAAGGCTGTTCCCACTAGTTGATGGTACAAGGACTAGGGGACACAGATTTAAGGTTTTGGGCAAGAGATACAGGGGGATGTGAGGAAAAACTTTTTTACTCAGCGAGTGGTGAGGACCTGGAACTCACTGCCGACGGAAGTGGTGGAAGCGGAGACACTCAATGTTTTCAAGGGGAGACTGGATAGGCACTTGAGGGAAATAAACTTGCAGGGCTACCGGGATAGAGCGGGGGAATGGGACTGACTGGATTGCTCTACAGAGAGCTGGCATGGACTCGATGGGTCGAATGGCCTCCTTCT
Source organism: Squalus acanthias (assembly GCA_030390025.1). NCBI lineage: Eukaryota > Metazoa > Chordata > Chondrichthyes > Squaliformes > Squalidae > Squalus > Squalus acanthias. Next base: position 260,507,271 of record CM059425.1, read on the forward strand.
GTGCCGTTATGACTCTATGGGGGAGAAATTCGATATTGCCCCGTTTGAGCGCAATTATCGGCCAGGAGCAAAGTTTAGCGCCTGGCGCTAATTATCGCCACCGACTGCAAACTTGACTTTTATCGCCCCTGGAGGTGATTGGAGCGCTAAATCAGGCGCTACACACCTCTCTTAAGGCGCAGAGGCCGAGGAGCGAGGTGCTAACTCAGAGCACTGGCGAAGCTCATGTGATGTCAGTCAGCAATGGAACACAGACACACTGGCGCTGGCCAGTTCTTAAAGAGGAGGGTTGATCTTGCTCTCCATCCACACCCTGCTCATTGCAGCCTTGAATCTCGGCCTGGAGAGACCTGTACATCAAATCTGCTGGAAAGAAGAATGGAGAGGCCCAGGGAAAGAGCTCAGAGTGCAGCCCCAAAGTCTTTTCTAAATCGATGCAAGGAAGGTCAAATCAAAATGAACCTGCAAAGTGCTGCTCAGTACCCAAAACTCCTCAACACAGCGTTGAATCTCTCCAGAATCTCTCTCTCTCTCTCTCAGAAAGCGTGGTGCAAAAATGTCGCTGACAAAAAAAGGCAGGAAGCGGCCGCCTTTAAATAGCGCTCCCCCAGTCCCTTCCCGACTGCAAAACATTCCCCTCTACCTGACGTTGCTAGCGGCAGGCGGTAAGGCAGGGGGCGCGACTCAATATCCAGTCCGGGCGCTACCGGGGTGTTGCACGCTCGACTGACGTCACAATCTGCCGGCGCAGGGGATCATGGCGGTAGTGTTTAGTGCCACCGCAAAATGTCTGGTCAATTTTGCGAGCGGCGCAAACATCGCTGCGCCAGGGCGCTAGTTGCTTTGCGCCCCGTTACCGCCCTCTTAGGGTGCTAACGGGAGGCGCTAATCAACCGAATTTTCCCGCCTCTGACCATGACTATATAAATACAAGTTGTTGTTGTTGTTGTTGTTGTTGAAGGTGCTATATAAATACAAGTTGTTGTTGTTGTTGTTGTTGTTGTTGAAGGTGCTATATAAATACAAGTTGTTGTTGTTGTTAAAGGTGCTATATAAATACAAGTTGTATTTGGACACTGAGCCTGGTTGCCAGTGGGCGGGTCTGATTAAAGTCCCCCCTCCAATTGTTGGTGGATAGAATAGGTGGGAACAGATTTCTTAGAATCATAGAATCATATAAAGTTACAGCACGGAAGGAGGCCATTTCGGCCCATCGTGTCCGCGCCGGCCAACAAAGAGCTATCCAGCCTAATCCCTCTTCCCAGCTCTTGGTCCGTAGCCTGCAGGTTACAGCATCCCAAGTGCACATCCAAGTACTTTTTAAATGTGGTTAGGGTTTCTGCCTCTACCACCCTTTCAGGCAGTGAGTTCCAGACCCCCCACAACCCTCTGGGTGAAGAAATTTCCCCTCAAATCCCCTCCAAACCTTCCACCAATTACTTTAAATCTGTGCCCCCTGGTTTTTGACCCCTCTGCTAAGGGAAATAGGTCCTTTCTATCCACTTTATCTATGCCCCTCATAATTTTATACACCTCAATAAGTTCTCCCCTCAGCCTCCTCTGTTCCAAAGGAAAACAGACCCAGCCTATCCAGTCTTTCCTCATAGCTAAGATTCTCTACTCCCGGCAACATCCTTGTAAATCTCCTCTGTACCCTCTCTAGTGCAATCACATCTTTCCTGTAATGTGGTGACCAGAACTGCACGCAGTACTCTAGTTGAGGCCTAACTAGTGTTTTATACAGTTGGAGCATAACCCCCTGCTCTTGTGTTCTATGCCAGGGCTAATAAAGGCAAGCATTCCGTATGCCTTCTTAATCACCTTATCTACTTAACCTGCTACCTTCAGGGATCTGTGGACATGCACTCCAAGGTCCCTTTGTTCCTCTACACTACTCAGTGTCCTACCATTTAATGTGTATTCCCTTTCCTTGTTAACCTTCCCCAAATGTATTACCTCACACTTCTCCAGATTGAATTCTATTTGCCACTGTTCTGCCCACCTGACCAATTTATTGATATCTTCCTGCAGTCTACAGCTTCCTTCTTCAGTATCAACCACACAGCCGATTTTAGTATCATCTGCAAACTTCTTAATCATACCCCCTATATTCAAGTCAAGATCGTTGATATATACCACAAAAAGCAAGGAACCTAGTACTGAGCCCTGTGGAACCCCACTGGAAACAGCCTTCCAGTCACAAAAACACCCATCAACCATTACCCTCTGCTTCCTGTCTCCGAGCCAGTTTTGAATCCAACTTGACACTTTGCCCTGGATCCCATGGGCTTTTAACTTCGTGACCAGTCTGCCATGTGGAACCTTATCAAAAGCCTTGCTAAAGTCCATATACACTACATCAAACGCACTACCCTCATCTACCCTCCTTGTTACCTCCTCAAAAAATTCAATCAAGTTTGTCAGACATGACCTTCCCTTAACAAATCCGTGCTGACTATCCTTGATTAATCCGTGTCTTTCTAAATGAAGATTTATCCTGTCCTTCAGAATTCTTTCCAATAATTTTCCCACCACCGAGGTTAGGCTGACAGGCTTGTAATTACTCGGTCTATCCTTTTCTCCCTTTTTAAACAAGGGTACCACATTAGCAGTCCTCCAGTTCTCCAGCACCACACCTGAAGCCAGAGAGGATTGAAAAATGATGGTCATCTTCTCCCTACTTGTGCTGATAACAGTAGCAGATGTGGAGAGACTCTCAGTGACTCACACGCGCTCTCACAATCTGGACATATCTCACTCTCACTAAGTCTGTTGCACGTTCTATCTCAGTCTCTCGAGCTCTATTTCTCTGCCTTTCTTTCTCACTCTTAATCTAAGTTTCTCTCTCTCTCTGTGGCCTTGAAATTCCGCTGAGAGTAACGTTAACTATTTCAGCAACGATGCTGAACATTTAAAGGGTTAATGCCTCCACTATAAGGAGACAAGGGAATGAACAAATTCCGCGTTTACATGGCCTTATCCCACAGTCTAATTTTAAGGCCTCGGTCTCACTATCTCAGTGAATATCTTTCTCTGCCTTTATCTGTCTCTCTCTGTCTCAGATTCCAGGACAGATATTCCTCATAGTCCCCGGACATAAAGGATGGCCTGGAGCGGATCGCAGAGAGGAAAACCGGACAGGGTGGAATTACACTCTCGTAAAGGAACTTCCCCACTTTCCCTCCACATCCTCTGCACCAGGTGATCCTCAGCACCCGAGGGCAACAGCAATACTGGAAAATCTGGCAACACTCAACAGGTGAATCCGAGTCTGACAGAGAAAGAAAGAACGTGAATTTCTGTAGCGTCTTTCCCCACCTCAGGACGTCCCAAAGCGCTTCACAGCTAATGAAGCACTTTTGAAGCGTAGTCACTGTTGTAATGTAGGAAACGCGGCAGCCAATTTACGCACAGCAAGATCCCACAAACAGCAATGTGACAATGACCAGATAAATCTGTTTTAGTGATGTTGGTTAGTGATATTGGCCAGGACACCGGGGAGAACGCCCCTGCCCTTCTGCGAAAAGTGCCATGGGATCTTTTGCGTTCACCTGAGAGAGCAGACGGGGCCTCAGTTCAACGTCTCATCTGAAAGATGGCACCACCGGCAGTGATGCACTCCCTCAGTGTCAGCCTGGATTTTGTGCTCAAGTCTCTGGAGTTGGAGGGAGCCTCAAAGCAGCAGGCTCCAGGCCACTCTGCAGAAAGCTAGTGACATCTGCAGCCACGGTGCGTCTTGAACCCACGACCTTCTGACTCAGAGGCAAGAGTGCTACCGACTGAGCCAGGGGTGACACCGAAAGAGGGTCTGGTTTTCGGGTGAGGGTCACCAGAAACGTGAATGCATGTTTGCCGGTACCTGTACAAAATCCACTTCTCCAGATGAAGCAGGCGATGGCCATCAGGATCATTAGAGCCATCAGAAGAGCGATGACTAGCAGCCATATTGGGCTAACCGGCTGGGATTCTGTAAAACAGAGGGTGCAATAAGCATTCTCAGACACTGCTCACCAACTGCTCTTCAGGAGCCATTTCCTCCGTGTCTTCCCATGGTCATAACATTCACTGATCACAAGGAGGCCATTCAGTCCATTGCACCCGTGCTAGCTCTTCAACAGGAGCCTTCTACTCTACCCCTATTTCCCTGCCCTTTCCACTTATCCTTTTATATCTTTCCTTCACAAATGATGCTATAGTCTCTGCCTCAGTGGCCACTTGCAGCAAAACATTCCATGTTCCAATAACCCTCCTTCTAATCCCCCCCTTCATTCTTCTCGCCATGAACCTCAGTCTATGCCCTTTGTTACCAATTCGACAATCGTGGAATATAACCTTTCAAAACATTTCATAATTTTGAAAACCTCGATTATGTCCCCACTTAATCTTCTCCATTCCAGTGAGAAAAACTCCAGTTGTTCGAAGCCTTTCTTGTTCCAGACTCATTCTAGTGAATCTCAGTCCTCCCCTTTCGTTTGTCTTTATGCCACTCCCACTTTTAAAAGTCTACTCATCTGCACTCTTAAATACCTCTGTTGATCCATTCTAAGAAAGGGAAATAAAGAACTTATACAGCATTTATACAGTGCCTTTCGTGACCTCACGACATGCTTTGAAGTTCTTTTGTAGTGTAGTCACTGTTGTAATTTAGGAAATACACAGCAATTTGCGCACAGCAAGCTCCCGCAAACAGTAATGAGATAAATGACCAGAGAATCTGTTTTGGTGATGTTGGTTGAGGGATAGATCTTGGCCCAGGACGCCGGGGAGAACTCCCCTGCTCTTCTTCAAACTAGTGCCACGGGATCTTTTCCGTCCACTTGAGGGCAGGCCGGGCCTCGGTTTAACGTCTCATCCGAACGACGGCACCTCCGACAGCGCAGCGGAACTGCACCGGATTAAGTACTCAAATCTCTGGCGTGTGACTTGAACTCACAACCTTCTGACGTGGAGGCTAGCGTCTGCCCACCGAGGCACCGCTGATATTTTAAGAATCTCACCATTTACTTCCTTCCATTGTATTGTTAGTTCCTCCAAAAAATGTGCAACTTCACATGTTGTGCTTTAAACTGAACCTGCCCACTCCACCAAACCTATTTATGTCCTTCGACCTTGTGCTGCATTCTTCCTCACAGCTTACCATGCCCCTGAATTTGTTATAATCAGCAAACATCAATATTATTCCTCTCACGCCTGCGTCCAAAATCCATTTAAATAACAACAACAACTTGCATTTATATCGTTCCATTAACAGAGTAAAATGTCCCCAGACGCTTCACAGGAGCGTAATCAGACAAAAATCGACACCGAGCCACATAAGGAGATATTAGGAGGGGTGGCCAAAGCTTCGTCAAAGAGGTGGGTTTTTAAGGGGCGTCTTAAAGGAGAAGAGAGAGGGGGAGAGGTTTTGGGAGGGAATTCAAGAGCTTAGGGGCTAGACAGCTGAAGGCCCGGCCACCAATGGTGGGCTGAAGGAAGTGGGGCATGCACAAGAGGCCAGAGCCAGAGGGATGCAGAGATCTCAGAGGATTGTAGCTCTGGAAGAGGTTAGAAAGGGGAAAGGCCAGAAAGGGATTTGAACACGAGATGAGAATTTTAAAATCGAGGGGTTGGTGGATGGGGAGGCAATGTAGGCCAGCGAGCAGAGGTGTGATTGGGGGACCAGGACATCAGATACGATGCGAGCTAGGATACGGGCAGCAGAGCTTTGGATGGGCTCAACTTTGTAGGTAGTGAAGGATGGGAGTTTGGCCAGGAGAGCATTGGACTCGTCGAGTCTGGAGGTAACAAAAGCATGGATGAGGGTTTCAGCAGCAGATGGGCTGAGGCAGGGGCGGAGATGGACGAAGTCATAGAGGTGGAAGTAGGCGGTCTTTGTTGTGGAGAAGATATTGGGTCGGAAGCAAATGGAAAGCAAAACAAAATGACCTCAGCGCTGATCCCTGGGCCACATCACTACCCACATCCCACCAATCTGTACACATCCATTTCAGAAAGAAAAACAAAATTTGCATTTAGATAGCGCCTTTCACGACCTCAGGACATCCTAAAGTACTTTACAGCCAATGAAGTACTTTTGAAGATAGTCACTGTTGAACTGTAGGAAAGGCAGCATCTTAATTGCGTACATCAAAATGAGGCAATG